>SKCR01047291.1:0-184881 GCA_019454045.1 Zanthoxylum bungeanum
AATATGTATGTACCATGAAATATTGTATGTTGTGAACTTGGAATAGAATGAAAGATGTGTTCAACCCTCGCGGTATATCGGATGGAAATCCGGACGTAAATTCCGTAGCCGAATCTGAATGGACGGTAGTGCGGTCTGTACTCGGGATAAACTCCACGTACCGCTTGAGTAAATGGCACACTCTTTTGTTTTATGTTGCTTTGGGTTATTTATTTTTTGTCATTTGAATTCTGCATGTTACTTGTTTATGCATGATGCAATCGAGTGCATGGGCTTAGTAAGTGCGATGAAAGGTCCCCTAATTGGAGGGGTAAAATCCTTTACCACGATGCTTCGCCGCCACCGATTGATGTATGTTCGTTGAATGCAAGATATGTTCAATCGGGCACACTAAGTTTGATATTATTGTCTTCAATTCTTTGTGTGCATGATGTAATTGAGTGCATGGGCTTAGTAAGTGCGATGAAAGGTCCCCTAATTGAAGGGGTTAAAATCCTTTACCACGATGCTTCGCCGCACCGATTGATGTGTGTTCGGTTGAATGCAAGATATGTTCAATCGGGCACACTAAGTTTGATATTATCGTCTTTAATTCTTTGTATGCATGATGCAATCGAGTACATGGGCTTAGTAAGTGCGATGAAAGGTCCCCTATTTGGAGGGGTTAAAATCCTTTACCACGATGCTTTGCCGCACCGATTGATGTGTGTTCGATTGAATGCGAGATATGTTCAATCGGGCATACTAAGTTTGATATAGTTATTTTTGTCTTTGTACATATTGTAACGAAAGGCACATGTGCCTATTGTGTTGGATTAAAAGGTTCTCCATTTGGGGGAGGAAAAGCCTAAAAGGCTACCTTTACCACGATATTCTCCGTGTCTTTCATCTATTTGATTGCGTTGTCTATCCTCGTCTTGGCTCGACCTATTGTCATTGATGTACCCATATTCTTACCCCTTGCACGTAGCCCCTTTTGTTGGTTATTATCTAGGTCCCAAGATCAAACAAGACATGAAAAGAATGTGTGAACACACCAAAGGAGATAGCGGAATACTCACATCGATCGGTTGAGTCGATTTGAAGACGATTGAAGCCACAAAACCCACTGGTTTGGTGCGCCCACTGCTGCAGTTCATGCTCACTGGTTTGGCAATTTCGGGTCTCATTTCGAAGCTCCAAACTCCGTCGGATGAGTCCCGCCTCATGGGTGAACCTCCCTACCACCTTCGCAAGACTCGTAAGTGTGCTAGCACTTGGATTTTCACCATGAAAAACCCCCACTCTTGGCTTCCCTTGTCCACGCCATTTTAGCTTCAAAAACAGTCCACATTTTGTGTGTTTGGCGTGAGAAGAAGAGAAAGAAATGGAGAGATGAAATTGTGTATTAAGTTTTTTGCATTTGAATTTCAAGTGTATCTTATACACTTTTGTGAATTTCAAATGAATTTCATTTGAATTGGCTTTTAAAAAGTCAAACAATAAAAGCCATCATTACACACATCTTGTCCATCATTATTCACATCACCTTTATTAAAGTGACATGTTGTCAAGTCACATCACTCAAAGTGACAAGTGATTTGACGCTTGATGCGACTGATTGATTTGACGCTTGATGCGACTTGCGTTGTCGCACTCGAATTCGAAATACGAATGCGCTCGCAATCACACTTGGGCTCGGGTTCGTTAATTCCAAATTAACGATTTTTCCATCGCGTCGTAATTAAATGATTACGCCTAGCGAATTCACTATTCACGTCGCTAACGAATTAACTCTAAATTAATTCGTTCGCCCGAATTAAAATCTAATTTTAATTCCACGTCGAAATCTAATTTTATTTAATATATCGAATATATTAATTCATCGATTAATTCCCAATTAATCATTATCTCTCTCTAGACGATATTTTATCCTAGATAAAATATCTCCGTAATTAATCCTAGATTAATTTTCTCTTTCTTCTATATAATCCCAGATTATTCAAGAGTGCGAGTTGTGCGTCATCGGTGGATTATCGGGAAGCGACCCATGAGATCCCCGGATAAGTTGGCAGTAAACACGGTCGTCGGAGTATCCGAATCACGTACGTACCAAGTACTACGTTCTACCGATTTACGAGACAAGGTCGACTCCTAGCAAAGCTCCAAGTCTACCCAATTCTCCGGACTATCCATTAAGATATTTAAGATCTGTATCAAGCGTAGTATACCAATGTATTGTGCGTATCGGCCCAGTATCAGATAGTCACGTGCTAGGGCTGGGGCTGGATAAGTGTCTACCCCGTCCGAAGCACATATCGGATGTCTGGTAACATAGTCTCTATAATCGGATATTCATGACCTGGTCATAATATCCCGATTGGTTGCGCAACACTCAAGAGCACTAGTACCGTATCCTGCGTGACATCATCTCCACTATGACTGAAGTGATACTTCCGTCTTGACATCACACCCAATACACTACGACTCTCTGATAAACCCAGAAGTGGTGTACGCAGAACCGGTTAAAGCCCTGTACCACCAAGACCAAAGTCTACCGATTATCACAAGTATTAGCGATGTAAGTCTCAGGTTAAGACTATACACACATACCTTGATTTCGGCCTCCCATAGACACATAGTCATAATACCAATGGGATTCCGACGGGTCTATCAGAGCGAATAGCTGTTTCCCGTACCATCGGTGAAACACGACCTCATATCGCACTTGCATAAGTATCCAATACTTATATATATGAGAACTATGCCGTTGTGCCCTCACAACGCACATAAGTGCAATACTAGCCTATTCCGCATTATCGATGTCCAGTCTCGATAATACTCCGGCTAGGGATATTTAATGATTAATCCTTCGGGGACTGATACTGTCTCATATCATTCTCAGTCCATGAACTAATCATAGAGACCTCTCTTCATTTATATATCTATGGTGATCTAATCACAAATGATGAGAGTGCAATTTCCTTGTCACATAGTTAATTTGCTACAACAACACAATGATCTGTGCAAATAGTGACGCTATGGGTCATTTTGTCCAACAATCTCCCACTTGTCACATATCGAGTCACTCAAGTGTCCCACACCCGAACTATGTACGGTTCGCTCAAATTGCTGAGGAAAGATTTTCGTCAGCGGATTTGCTTGATTATCGTCTGACGTGATTTACACGATCATCACATCGCCACGATGTATGATCCGAATGAATCAGATGATATAGAAGTATATATCTGGATCGTCGATGAGACCTTTAATTTTAGCCTGTGCTGACGCCTAGCTCAGCTGCTAACAGAACTATATCTAATCTAATTAGATTTATTTTCGATCAAATGGCTTATATTATGCTGCCTCAGCTGCAGCAGCAATAATCCGCATTTGTTGTTTATTCGGCAACAATTATCTTGCTCGGAATATTTCCAGCTCACTGTCCCAGTGTTCAAACTTTATAGTATCTCAATATTTAATTGTTTGGAAACTTGCAGTGGTGATCCCAGTCACTTTAAGTTGTCCTTCTCCATAGTTTAAGACAACATCTTAGTTCTCTCAGATACTAACAGATGTTCTTAATGTTCAATCCAGTGACTATCACTTGGATTGACCTGATCGTGACTCCATATGCTCGAAGCGTATGAGACACCCTATCAAGTACATTTTAAATGTACAATTTCCAAGAGAGTGTTAACAACTCCAAATCTATCCCAGTAGATCTTTATTCCTTGAATAAAGGTTGTTACTCCCCAGAATTCTACGGAGAATTTCTATTTAAAGAATTTCTATGAAAGCCAAGCTTTCATTAATTGCTTTATGGGAATTTCATTGTCAGTGCCCTCCCACTAACCTCCATATATACACAAGAATTATTTCGTTTTGAGTCAAATCATAAACCATTATGATTATTTCAAAACGTCAGTTCCAAGAACCTTATGCTTGCTTCAATCCAAACATGGATCGAATAACCCGCAAACCTTGTTTGTCGGTTATACAAAATCGTCAGGATGTTGTAAGCATCCTCCAAAAGGTTTCCTTTTCAGGAAAGCGATTTTGATCTACAACTGACACATTTCATAAATGAAATACGCAGTTATCAACAAGCATCTTCAAAATTGATTTACCATGGCAACAGGTAAAAGGTTGAACCGTTATTAACATAATGTTGATAACGATACCTTTCCGTCAAAAGCCCAGCTTTGTACGTTGGTATGTCGCCATCCATGTATGTCTTCCCTGAAGACGTTTAATGTACCAATAGGCACAATGCCTTGTGGTACAACAACTAGCATCCAAAATAGTTGTTATACATGGAATCCATTTCAGACTCATGGCACTTTGCCATAATAGGGAGTCGATACCTCGTATCACTTCCTCAAAACGTAGTCGGTGGATATACCTTCATAAGATTGACATCTTTATGAGGTTAGATCAGAAACCCATACCCTAGGTTGTTTTCTGACTCTATCCGATCTACGAAGTTCTTGTGTATTTGAAGATTAATGGTACAGATTCATCATAGATGAACTATTTGTGTTCCATTAAGGACTTCGTGCCTTGAACAGTATTACTCTGATTTTCATCGAGTATCACTATCCTCCCACTGACCACTGCATATCGGTATTCCTCTCAGGAAAAACCGCATGGTGAGCAACAATCACATTGTTCTCATGTGAGGTTTATAAGTACTATACTTAAGGTTTCCCTTAGGATAACCTATATTGGCACTTCTCCAATTTGGGTTCTTATTTTGGTATCATCCAAACGTTATGCCTGGCATACCCAAATTATTAGGAGTGAGAAACCCCGTTTCTTTCATGTTTATATCCTATATGATATCTGTCAAACAGATTTATATGGAACCTTATTCTAAATAAGTTTTGCACTGTTAATACATATCCTATTGAAGGAAACAGTAGCTCAGAGCGACTCGTGATAAACCTTATCATGTCCAACAAAATTCGGTTTTAGTTCGGACACACCGTCTAACTGACGTGTCTCGGGAGGAGTCCTCATATGAAAGAATACCGTACTCTTTCATGTACGTATGAAACTTACTGCTTAAGTATTTTTCCATTACGGTCTTACCGTGGCGGAATGATACTATAGCCGATGTTTATTTACTTCGTGTCGAAACTTCAAAGTTTCCGATCTGTGTTCTTCAAAAGAAACACATAACCATAACGTGATGCTACATCCGTCAAAGTCACGAAATATTCATGTTCACATCTAGCCTAGCTAGATATGGGCCCACTAACTTCACCATGAATAGGGCTAACAGATCGGTGGCCCTTTTACTATTACTAAGTAAATAGTATTTTAGGTACTTTACCTAATAAACTAGATTCGCAGACCTTATTTGAATAGTCAAATCAGTCCTAGTACCCGCTCTTCAAAAGTGTGGATATACGAGTCTTGTTTAATTGTGTCCTACAACAATGCCACAAATAAGTCTCTATTGATCAAATCAATTTGAGCTATTTATTTGTCATTTTATATGTTGAGATTTTATTTATATTCAAATATAAATTCTGTTATTTACATCTAATGTATTTATCTCATTATCATCTTTATAATAAAACACTTAGTGTTCTATAATATAAAGGTTTTATCCGTAACAGATTAAACACTGATATAGAGATAATGTCTCTAGTCAAACTAGTTACATTATAACAGTTCCTAATTTAAGTACATACCCGAAGGGTAGTTCCTAAACTTAGGTATCTACGGTCGAAACAGCGACTTTCGTCCCGTTTCCGATTCGCAGAGAAATCTCGGCTTGAAGTCAGTATCCAGCTCATAGCGGATTCTGAACATCAATACATATATTTATGTACCACACTAAGTATTTAAAATCTAATTTTAATACTAGTAGTGAACATAACTTTGACAAATATTTTTAAAGTCAGAGCCTCGCCCTTTCTTTAATTCCTTCGTGTCTTCCATATCCAAATGGTAGTCACTTTGTGATATGTCAATTATCTTTTCAATATTTCACAAACCTTTGGCCAAGCCTTGGGTTTCGGAATATCGAAACGATGTGCACCTTGTGCAACACGCCCAATTGCAAACTTTGACTTTTCACCTCTAGAATAGTCAAATCAATTCTCTAAGATTATTAATTGCAATTTAATACTTTTAAATCAAGATAGATTTATGATAAGTATATTAATTAGCACTAAAGTCATCATCACATAAATCTTCCAAAGATTTTATGCTATACTTATTTGCTTAATTAAGGCCTAGATAACAAGTTATTTTATCCAATAAAGTAACCTATTATGAATTCCCAATAAAATTAAATCATTTAAAACATTTAATCCAAGGATTATATATTTTAAAATATCAACTTTTCAATTCTTCTTGATTTCAATAGTCCAACTATTTAATCAATTTTAATAAGGTACTATTTATTATAATGATTACAATAATCCAATTATTTAATCAACTATAATTTTATATTGATTACTATAATCTAATTATAAAATCAACTATCATTTTAATTCAATTATATTGATTACTATAATCCAATTATAAAATCAACTATATATTGAATGAGTTTGTATATAGTCCAACTATATATATTTTTAAAACAACATAAAATATTAGTCCAACTAATACTTTTGATTAATATGACGAGTAAAATAGATGAGCGCGTTTAGCGAGTATTCGAACGAATGTTGCAAATTCAATACTTGCCTCCCACTATTTTTCGTCGAGCCTCTAACCCTCTGTCGAGTACTCGGGAAACCGTGTTTCCTAGTGGGCTAGGATCCCGTTAAATATCACACAATCTTGACTTTGGCCAACAAATTGTATGATAATTAACTAGGTAGATCTCGAAGATCAATTGATCTCTCATCCAACTCCTAGATCCAGTAGGTGGAC
Source organism: Zanthoxylum bungeanum (assembly GCA_019454045.1). Classification (NCBI taxonomy): domain Eukaryota; kingdom Viridiplantae; phylum Streptophyta; class Magnoliopsida; order Sapindales; family Rutaceae; genus Zanthoxylum; species Zanthoxylum bungeanum. Next base: position 6,874 of record SKCR01047291.1, read on the forward strand.
ATCCAAGTCCCAAACATATATCTAATATATGCCTATATATCGAATATATACCCTAACCTTTTTCCTCTGAATCAACTATGCCTTGGCTTTGGCACAACAAACCTAGTGATCCCAGTCAAGCGCGGACCCATTGACATGGAAGCTTCGTAATCAATGTCAATGGACAAGAAGTGGTCTTGACTTTGGCCAACAAACCACAACTTGGACACGACACCGATATGGAACAAAGCCTCGTGATTAAAACACATCTTCGACGGACAAGGGCTTGACTTGGCGGCCAACAACCCCTGCCAATCTCGGATCTTGAGCAAGAATCACTCAATGGAAGGAAAATAAACGCTTGATATTTAACGAGGGTTTTTCGCGTGCAAATTGGCTACCAATTTAATTATCTTTGTTAAGGTCTCATCATCATACACCCTTAAACATGCATTCTAAATACATAATAAAGCGAGTATGAAAATAAATAATATGATATGCGGATGGATACTTTACACATTGATCCTAGATCATCTCTCCCTTTCTCACTCAAGCTAGCACTAGTATTACTTCTACACGTTACACTACACTTCTAAAGAAACCTCATTTACATTGAGGGGAATAGGTGAGAAGAGAATACAAAGAGAATGAAGGTGATAAGGCTGGACACGCAGGTCCAATTTAATAAATCAAATTTATTACAACAATTTCTAAAATTGCCCACCCATCTAATATCCATCCGATATACATTATTCATACAACACAACCACGTATTCACACACATAAGCATGCTATCAATCAATCTAATCAAATTAATTAATCTGATAATAAGTGATCATCCAATGTTCAAACAACGATTTGATTTTGTTCGAGTCAAACTCGTTTTTGCGAATAAGTACTTAAAGTACGAATTCATGAATTAAATTAAACTACATTATTAAATCTAATTTAACATGTACTTAATACTAATTCACTATTCAATTCCAAATTAAACATTACACTTTATTAATAAACCTTTTACGATTTAAATTCCAAATTTAATCGTAACGCGTCTCAAAGACCGATTAACGTCCAATGTCAATTCAATTAAGGTCCAATGGGCTTTTAATTGATTTCTTAAGGCGTGGACTTTTGGTCGACTCGGGTCAAACCGAAAACCAAAGTCCAATCCGGGATTTACCCCATAAGCCCATAAATCAATCTTGGCCCATTAGGCTCAATTGAACTTTAAAGGTTCATTAAGTCGCATTTGGGCTTAACGGAAGTGGTTTTGGGCCCAATTGGATCCAATCCATTTGGCCTAAACCCAACTTGATAAAATCAAGCCCAATAGGCCCAATTAACAACATTAGAAGCCCAAATATCCAAAAATAGGCCCAAATAATTAAATTCAAAAAATCCCATTTTCCCAATTTAATTACCAAAGTGTATTACATGATTCAATTACCCAAATCAACATTTCTAAAACTCTTAATTTACCTAATCATCATCTCATCATTATTCAATGGTGTCCAACACAAATTAATCAAAAATCAAACCCATTTACATGCTTAAAGGGTCTCGGCCAAGGGAGGGATTTTATCCGATTCGAATCAATCCAATTAATTCACAATCGACATTAAATCCTTATCCCGAATGATTTCCAATACATCCAATGTTCAAAAATCAAAAGATACCAAGACATTAAGGGCATAGTTACATTCGGCCAAGGTGATAACTTTTGGGGATTTTATGTTCAATTCAAAATCCAATCCAATTAGTTCCAAATTAACATTATCCTTAATGATTCTAACTCATCAAATGAATTAAAAAACAAATTCCAAGAATCCAAAATCATCCACACATTCGGCCAAGTAACAAAAATTGGGGAAAATTATTCCAAATCAATTTTCAACAAATTGGTCCAACCAAAATGCAATTAGACATGTTATAAGCATACTCAAACAATCAATTTATTCAAATCATGCTCAACACACATTTACCCAAATTTTAAGCCCTACAATTTTCATGCTTGAACCTATAGCTCTTGATGCCATTGTTGGTTATTATCTAGGTCCCAAGATCAAACAAAACATGAAAAGAATGTGTGAACACACCAACGGAGATAGCGGAATACTCACATCGATCGGTTGAGTTGATTTGAAGACGATTGAAGCCACAAAACCCACTGGTTTGGTGCGCCCACTGCTGCAGTTCATGCTCACTGGTTTGGCAGTTTCGGGTCTCATTTCGAAGCTCCAAACTCCGTCGGATGAGTCCCGCCTCATGGGTGAACCTCCCTACCACCTTCGCAAGACTCGTAAGTGTGCTAGCACTTGGATTTTCACCTTGAAAACCCACTATTGGCTTCCCTTTGTCCACGCCATTTTAGCTTCAAAAACAGTCCACATTTTGTGTGTTTGGCGTGAGAAGAAGAGAAAGAAATGGAGAGATGAAATTGTGTATTAAGTTTTTTGCATTTGAATTTCAAGTGTATCTTATACACTTTTGTGAATTTCAAATGAATTTCATTTGAATTTGCTTTTAAAAAGTCAAACAATAAAAGCCATCATTACACACATCTTGTCCATCACTATTCACATCACCTTTATTAAAGTGACATGTTGTCAAGTCACATCACTCAAAGTGACAAATGATTTGACGCTTGATGCGACTGATTGATTTGACGCTTGATGCGACTTGCGTTGTCGCACTCGAATTCGAAATACGAATGCGCTCGCAATCACACTTGGGCTCGGGTTCGTTAATACCAAATTAACGATTTTTCCGTCACGTCGTAATTAAATGATTACGCCTAGCGAATTCACTATTCACGTCGCTAACGAATTAATTCTAAATTAATTCGTTCGCCCGAATTAAAATCTAATTTTAATTCCGCGTCGAAATCTAATTTCGTTTAATATATCGAATATATTAATTCATCGATTAATTCCAAATTAATCATTATCTCTCTCTAGACGATATTTTATCCTAGATAAAATATCTCTGTAATTAATCCTAGATTAATTTTCTCTTTCTTCTATATAATCCCAGATTATTCAAGAGTGCGAGTTGTGCGTCATTGGTGGATTATCGGGAAGCGACCCATGAGATCCCCGGATAAGTTGGCAGTAAACACGGTCGTCGGAGTATCCGAATCACGTACGTACCAAGTACTACGTTCTACCGATTTACGAGACAAGGTCGACTCCTAGCAAAGCATCAAGTCTACCCAATTCTCCGGACATATCCATTTAAGAATATTTAAGATCTATATCAAGCGTAGTATAGCAATGTATTGTGCGTATCGGCCCAGTATCGGATAGTCACGTGCTAGGGCTGGGGCTGGATAAGTGTCTACCCCGTCCGAAGCACATATCGGATGTCTGGTAACAAAGTCTCTATAATCGGATATTCATGACCTGGTCACAATATCCCGATTGGTTGCGCAACACTCAAGAGCACTAGTACCGTATCCTGCGTGACATCATCTCCACTATGACTGAAGTGATACTTCCGTCTTGACATCACACCCAATACACTACGACTCTCTGATAAACCCAGAAGTGGTGTACGCAGAACCGGTTAAAGCCATGTACCACCAAGACCAAAGTCTACCGATTATCGCAAGTATTAGCGATGCAAGTCTCAGGTTAAGACTATACACGCCTACCTTGATTTCGGCCTCCCATAGACACATAGGCATAATACCAATGGGATTCCGAGGGGTCTATCCAGAGCGAAGCTGTTTCCCGTACCATCGGTGAAACACGACCTCCTATCGCACTTGCATAAGTATCCAATACTTATATATATGAGAACTATGTCGTTGTGCCCTCACAACGCACACAAGTGCAATACTAGCCTATTCCGCATTATCGATGTCCAGTCTTGATAATACTCCAGCTAGAGATATTTAATGATTAATCCTTCGGGGACTGATACTGTCTCATATCATTCTCAGTCCAGGAACTAATCATAGAGACCTCTCTTCATTTATATATCTATGGTGATCTAATCACAAATGATGAGAGTGCAATTTCCTTGTCACATAGTTAATTTGCTACAACAACACAATGATCTGTGCAAATAGTGACGCTATGGGTCATTTTGTCCAACACCTTTCACCAACGCCCCTGAACCTTGAATCATCACCAACAATCTACTGCCGAGACCAACCCCTCACTGCCCTAAAACCGTGAAAAAGAACCCTAATTATCCACTAACGCCATCACTCAATTCACAACCTCACCCTTACATTGCCGCTTCATAAACCCACCAATGCACCACACTCCCTTCACGCACCTGATCAGCCTGCCACACTCCACGCCAAACACACGCACCTGATCAGCATGCCACACTCCACATCATCCTTCATGCCTAGCCTTCAAACCCTCCACTCACGTAATAGCCTTCAAGCCACTCAATAACACGTCCTTAAGCCACATGCCCTCATGTTAGCAGCCCTGAACTAGCCTCAGCCTGCCTCACATAGCACCTCACGTCATTAGCCCTAATCTAGCACTCTCGCCTCGCCACTGCCAGTGCACACACTCACAACTCCTCTCACATAAAGCCAACTATACCATTCATGCATGTATTATGAAGTCTCATATAGTCATTCTTATCTTTGTAAGCATCATAATGAAAATCATGTTTATCCAATTGGTTGCATCATTTACCTTCGTCTTGGCTTAACGTATTACAATTCATATATCCATGAAATGATAGCATTCAAGTATTATTTCTTGTGGTATATCGGATGGAAACCCAGACGTAAATTCCGTAGCCGATTCCGAATGGACGGTAATGCGGTCTGTACTTGGGATATAATTCCACGTACCACTTGGAAAAGTGTTTATATGTGTGCTTGTGTGATTAATATGTGTGCTTGTGTTTTTTCGTGAATACAATATGCCAATGAAGTTGTATGTTCGTTGCTACTTTGATGTACTTTCAAGCATGCAATCTTAGATATAACATGTATGTAAATTTAGGTGTAAGTTCTATTTTGTATATGTGAATTTAGAAGCATGATATTCCTGGAAATGAGTGTTACTTAAGCTTGATTAAATTATCACAAAAATCCTTTCATTACAAGTTGCATAAGTAAGGGACCATTCCGAACCCAATGGTTTGAGGTCTTCCCTTGCGAGGGGTGAGTGCGACCTTAAATCTCATTTTCCCGGTTCACACCGGGTGGCGACTCTATTATTCTCCGGTTTAGTCCCCCGCGGGCTACTCTGTACTCCCAACTAGGCCCCGAGCCTATGACAACATGCGTCGTCCAGTTGCTATGTCCCACAAGTATCTTTCTCGAGTCAAGTCCACATCTATTTATCGAATGAAACTTCAGCCAATAGCTGATCATTCCTCCATGTCGTGTCGACTGGAACCTTAGCCCCTAACTAAGACCTATTTCTTGTCGTGTCGAGTGGTGCTTCAACCCCTAGCTAGGATTTCTTCCATGTCATGTGGAGTGGAACCTCAGCCTCTAGCTAAGACTTCTTCCTAGTCGTGTCGAATGGACTTTCTGTCAAATACTAGACTTCTTTCATGTCACGTCGAATGACACATTTTCCTCGTGCTAGGTCTTCTTCCATCTCATGTAGAATGAGATCTTAAATAAGTGTCAAACCTCATACATGGAGCGTCGAGTGGAATCTTTGCTCAATTCTAAACCATCATATATGTAGTGTTGATTGTGATATTTAACAAGTGATAAGCTGGTAAAGTTGACTGGGATATCCATGCCAAGTCTTCATTAGAGTATGGTCCATCGGGATATCCTCTTCATGCCAACTCTTCATACACGAAGTGTTGATTGGGGTGGTCATGCCAGATATATTGATTCATCATATTAGTGATAGAAAAAGTGAACCTACTGGAGGGAAGCTTATTGTTCATTTCTTAGTCGTCTGGGAGAGGTATGTTGATTAGGCTGGATGATTCTTTATGTTATCGATTGGAGCAAATGAGTTTCTCCCTAATGATGATTTTTTTGAAGTAACAAATGAATAATTGTATGGGAAGCTATGATATCCCCAAGGTGACAATGGGTGATCTATGGCTTTTTTTTTGGTCTAATTACATCAAGTAATATCTTATTGAGATGTATTATTAACACATCACTTATTATGTCTCTTGGGGGGTTCGAGGTTCTCTCATTGTGATGGTTGGTGGAGCTTTCTCTCTTCTTGTTCCTCTTATCCTCCTCCCACATGATCTCAATGTGGGCTCGAGCCATGGCTTGATCTATTGTATATCACCAAAATTTAGTGAGCTTGTTATAGAGTCCACTTTCTAAAAGTATGATGAGTGGTAATTATATCACTATTTCCCACTCATTTAACCTAATATTTTGTATAGTTTCTTGAGTTTTGTGAATATTTTGATGTGTTTTATGTTATTTTGTAGATAAATAAAGTTTCAGGACATTCTAGAGGTGATTTGGAGCAAAACAGTAAAAATTGGAAAAAATGGCATTTTGGTAATTTTATCTCGTCGCGACGCGCAAGCCTTTGGCGTCGCGACGCCTAATGTGCGCCGAACAGTGCTAACTTGTGCCGGGTCCATAAGTTAGAATCTGAGAAAGTTTAACTTTGCTAAGGTGCGCTGTGCCACTTGTCACCATCACAACCGATCTGCTAACATGCGCCGTGCCACGGGTCATCATCCTATGGTGTCGAAAGTCACCATCGCCATGTGTCGCCACATGTCACTCCACGTGGCTTCCATGTCATCATCCACATCACAGGTTGACCGAGTCAAAGTGCCACTTGGCTGCCACGTCATCATCAACCAATCACAACGTGCCACGTGTAGCAATTCTATGGTGTCGATAGTCACTTTCGCCACATGTCGCCACGTCAGCGCCACATAAGTGCCACGTCAGCATCAATTATTGACTCATTTATCTGAAATTGACACGTGGCGATAAGAATCTGAAATCAGCCAATCAGAAGCCGCCACATGTCATAATAATTGAGCTCCAACCACCTTGCCACGTGTCACCTTGTCACCTTATCCAGAATCTGAAGCCGAGGAACCAGAAGCTACCACATCGACAAAACACGCGTCGCGATGTGAGCTCCGTGTCGCGCCACCCGACCCTTACTGACGCCTATAAATAGAGCTCGAAATTTCAGTTTCAGATGTACCATTCTCTCTGAATTCTCTCATGTAAATAAGGAGTTTTCTATCTAGTTTCTTTTAAATTTTAGTTTTATAATTAATTTTAATTACTTTCTGTAATAATAGTGATTTACTTTCTTTACTTTTTACAGTTTTTACTATTCATATGATGAGGTAACTTCCCCCTGCTAGGGTCAAAGGTAATTCTTTTACTATTGCTATTTAGATTAATCTCCCTTAAGTATAATATATTCACTATTTAAAATTTGATTTAAAAATGATACCGCTATATTGGTCGGTTGGTAATTCATTTTAATCTGGTTTAAACCTGACTAATTAGGAATACCGTCAGATTGGTCGGTTGGTAAATAACTTTTCTTACCGCTTATATGGCAGGTTCATGGACAAATCTTTTTACCACCTTAATGGCTGGTTGGACTTAATTTGACTTAATCAGGTTACCGCCTATATGGCTGGTTGGTAAAATAATCACAAGTTAATATATTATATTAAGGGAGATATCTAAATAGTAAATAGTAAAAGTTGATCATTTTACCTTAGCATTTTATTTTATTGTAATTTACTTTTCAGCTTTTACTTTACCGCATTTACTTTTCAGCACTTTTACTTTATGTCTGTTACTTTTAAGTTTTTATTAGCCATAGTTATGTGTTGTAACTAAGTTAGTTATCTGGAGTTGTGATGAATTCTAATATCACCGTTTAATAAGGGGTTATTTTATAGTTTGGGTAATTTAAAGGTTTACTTATTAAGTCTTAAACTTAATGCTTCTGGTTGTCTGATCACCAATAAGATTGATGTGGTAAATCTAAAATAAACTTGACAAAGGAATTTTAGGTTTCAGCCTTAGACTTAATAGCCCACGATCTTCATTGAGGATAAATAACCCTTTAATAGATTTTCTTACATGATAGACATATACCTGTCGGGCGGGGGTAGCCATAATTGGAACTTAAACTTAATGAATCCAGATAATTTGGTTGACATAGACATATGGTTCAACTGGGTTAAACTGGGTATTTGCGTCTGACCATCAACAGAGGCTTTTGCATAATTTAGTGTTCCAGGTTAGTAAACCGATTTATTACACAAACATGAAATAATCACTTCATCTTTAAAAGATATTAGAAAGATTCACAACCCTAGATAGTTTTTAATATTGAATTTTCTTAAACCTACTTTTGTGCAATTTTATTTACTTGTTTTTAAATTTAAAATTATCACCATTTCAAATCAATCAAACAACATGTTAGATACTAGTAATCATTTGACCTCATAAATTAATAGATTATATATTAAGTCCTCGTGGGATCGATATTTTTATACTACTTGAACGATACGTGCGCTTGCGTTATACTTGTGTGTTTACGTCGGTCAAAGTAATCCATTTTTGAACGCTTCCACTGCCGTAGGTTGATGAAGATCTGGGATTGTTATCCTCTCTTTATTGAAGCGAGCCATGTAGCGTCGCAAAGACTCCCCTCTCCATTGCTGGATGGCACTGAGGTCATTAGTGGTTTTCTAAAACTTGCAAGAACTTGCAAAATGCTCCACAAATTTGTTTGCTAACTATTAGTAAGACTCAATGGATCTGTATGGGAGATTGATGAACCAGGTGAGGGCTTGACCATCTAAAGTTTCTCCAAATCCTCTGCACATTCCAGCCTCCCATTGATGAGAGGCCAGACCTGTTGACATCATCTTGTATTTGTAATGGAGAACATGATCGTCTGGGTAAGTTGATCCATCATACATCTTCATTTCTGGTGGACTGAATTTCCTTGGTAGTTCGATGGATGTGATGGTCTCCGAAAATGGAGTATCCGGGTTCGCGCCGGTTTGACTTTTTCTCACTGATAGTCTGACACATGTAGGCGGCGGGAGAGAATTGCATCATTGAACTCTTTCATTTCCTTGCGCATGGTGGAAGCAACTTGCCGTGCTTGGTCAGTTGGGGAGATATGTTGACTTCTTTCTTGATTTGGTGGATGGTTGTCTGATGGCGGATTGTCGCTTGCCACGATAGTGTGACCTTTGACTAGTTGACTTTGTGCTATCCCCTTTTGCAAAAGTAAAAAAGAAATATATATTTTTTTTAAAAAAATGAGACTCAAGTACAAAAGAGCCAATATGGCCAAATTCAAAAGATAAGGGCAAAAAATCTTCAATCGAAAGAGTTGTTAAATATGAGCTCGTGATATTATGGGGTAACCAATATAACATACAACCAATGTTGCTTATTTTCAGGTCCTGGTGGTGCTGGGTTTGAACACCTATTTTGTGGACTTGGTTTGTTTATAGATGAATTTCTTTGGCTGTGTCCATCTCATAAAATAAGATCTTAAGCCATGATTCGTTGTGCACTTTATTTTTCACGCAAGTGCTTAATATGCTTTGGTGTTTATGTCATATGAATAAATGTTATATTTAGCCATTTTTAAAATGATGCATATTGTTTCATGTCATAAACAGCTGAATACTGACTGGGTATCATTGTATCTGCTTGAAATGTTGTTTCAGTCAGTTTTGACAAGCTTTTTTTTATTTATCTCATTGTGTGATTGTATATGCTTCATATCACTACATATCATTTATTTTGCATATCATTGAGTGTTTACTTCCCATTTGATTATTTATTTACTAACTAGGTTAGCCTGTTAGTGAGGGGAAGTAAGCCATGTTTGTTTATACTCTTGTACGCGTTTTCTCATGTTGTTTATCTCCTGTTGTTTATCCTGGTTCCTTTATCATTTATCATTTCGTGACAAAAAAGAGGAGAGTATACTAAGGGGAGTAGGGGGGACTAGTACCGTAGAATATCCTTTTGATATCTCCTTTTTAAGGAGAGTTATGATTAAGGGGAATAAGGATATATATCTGTATATGTATGAGTTTAATACTTGTTTTATGTTATACTTGATAATCCAAATGTTTTTCACGGTATATTGTTGTTTGTGGATATTTTAGGAAAGCAAGTTTGTTGTTGTGGTGGCATTAATTTCAAGGCTACTTGGTTAGATATTAGATCGAGTTCTATTATAATAAGTCACTGTTTTGATAGTTGACAGTTGGCTATTTTTTTTGGGTCTTTTATCGTAGTCTTTGTAATATGTAGTGTTTTGTCACGAAATGCCAAATGGGGAGATTATTAGTTATATTTTTATTGGCAATATCCGTAACAAAATAAGTTCAATTGAGTTGTAATGAGTCTTGAAGATATCAGAGCAATTGAAAAAGCATTTGGACGACATGAGATAGAGATTTCAGAATGATGTTTACTCTCTTATATATTTTGGAAGATTTAGAGCTTTAATTGACATGCGGTTAGTTGCATTGGAAAGTATACTCGAAGATGATTATTTACATATAAAGAACGCATGGTTTGGCCAAGAGACGAGAAAGTTACAAGCGTTGTAAGTTACACCTGAAAATCAGTCCGCGAACGCATTCGTGTGGTGTTCGTACTTGCGTTCGAACATTTTCAAGGCAAAACCTTTGCATTTGAGTTGCGTTTGAAGTGCGTTCGAACGTCCCTGCGTAAGTAGGTTATCTTAGACACATTTTAAGCCAAAATAACATTAGGAAACCTTTTTCCTTTGCCGTACGGATGAATGGTATATGTATTACTATTTTCCACTCATTTGACCTAATATTTTGTATAGTTTCTTGAGTTTTATGAATATTTTGATGTGTTTTGTGTTATTTTATAGATAAATAAAATTTCAGGACATTCTAGAGGTGATTTGGGGCCAAAACAGTGAAAAATAGATAAAATGGCAAAATCGTCATTTTGCGTGTCACGACGTCTAACGTGCGCCATGAACTGCTAACATGTGCCTGAGACACGTGTCAAAATCTTAGAAGTTTGAACCTGCTAACGTGCACCGTGCCATGTGTCAACATCACAGCCGATCTATTAACGTGCCCGTGTCACGTGTCATCATCCTATGGTGCCAACAATCGCCATCGCCATGTGTCATCCACATGGAGTCCACATCAGCCGTTTACCAAGTCAACACGCCATGTCATCATCAACGAATCATAGCGTGCCACGTGTCACAATCCTATGGTTCCGGCAATCCACATCGCCACGTGTCAGCCACGTCAGCACAATTATTGAGTTAATTATCCAAAATGCCACGTCAGTAGATAAGAATCCGAAGCAACCAATCAAAGCGTGACACGTGTCATGTCACGATGCGAAAAGCTTTCACGTCGCGACGCGGAGAGCCTATCGACCCCTATAAATTTAGCTCGAAATTTCAGTTTCAGATGTATCTTCCTCTCTGTAAATCTCTGAGTAAATAAGAAGTTTGTATCTAGTTTAAGTTTAATTTCAGTTTTGTAATAAATTTTAGTTACTTTATGTAATAGTAGTTTATTTTCTTTACTTTTACAGTTTTTACTATTCAACCATAAGGAGGTAACTTCCCCCTGCTATGGTGAAAGGTAAATCTTTTATAACTGCTATTTAGATTAATCTCCCTTATTTATAATATATAGACTACTTAAAATTTGACTTAACAAAGATACCGCTATATTGGTCGGTTGGTAATTGTTATAAAATGGTTTTTAACCTGATTAAGCATGGATACCGCCTAGTTGGTCGGTTGGTAATTACCGCCTATATGGCTGGTTTATGGACAAATATTGATACGGCCTTTATGGTCGGTTGGACTTAATTTGACTTAATCAGGTTACCGCCTATATGGCTGGTTGGTAATATCACACAAGTCAATATATTATATTAAGGGAGATATCTATAATAGTAGTAATAAAAGTGGATCCTCTAACCCTATCATTTTCTTTTATTGTAATCTTCTTTAATTACTTTCCAGCATTTTATTTTATGTCTTTTATTTTATTTAAGTTTTTACTAGTTGTAAATATGTGTCGTAGCTAAGCTCATTATCTGAGGTTGTGATGAATTCCAATATCATCGGTTTATAAGAGGTTATTTCATAGTTTAGGTAATTTGAAGGTTTATTTATTAAGTCTTAAGCTTAATGCGTCTTGTTAACTGGCCACTAATAAGATTGATATGGTAAATCTAAAATAAACTTGACAAATGAATTTCAGATTTCAGCCTTAGACTTAATAGCCCACGATCTTCCTTGAAGATAGATAACCCTTTAATAGATTTCCTTACAGGATAGACATATACATGTTGAGCGGGGGTAACCATAATTGGAACTTAATCTTAATGAATATATGTAATTTGGTTGACATAGACATATGGTTCAATTGGGTTATACTGAGTATTTTCATCTGACCATCGACAGAGGCTTTTGCATAATTTCGTGTTCCATGTTAGTAAACCAATATATTACACAAACATGAAATAAACACTTCATCTTTAATTAGATATTGGAAGAAATAACAACCTTGGATATTTTTATAAATTTGAATTTTCTTAAATCTACTTTCACGTCATTTTATTTACTTATTTTAATTTTTAATTTTTAAAAGTCACCATCCCAATCAATCAATCAATCTGTTAGATACTAGTAATTATTTGGCCTCATAAAATTAATAGATTAGGTGTTAAGTCCTCGTGAGATCAATACTTTTTATACTACTTGAACGATACGTGCACTTGCGTTATACGCGTGTGATTACGCACCGGTCAAGTTTTTGGCGTCGTTGTGGGGGATTTATTTATCTTTCACTATTAGTTTTGATGTTAGATACTTTTACTTGTATCTAATTTCTTTTTACTGATTGTTTTTGTTTTCTTGTGTTTTAGGTTTTCAGACACTACATGAGACGAACGAGAAGCTTTGAAATCCGACCGCTTGACCCAGAGATTGAAAGAATCATCAGACAGTTGAGAAAGGAAAGGCGAGAAGGGCAAGAAGCAATCATCAACATGGAACCTGGACCTTTAGAGGTTGCACCACCAATTCCCATTCGAGACAGAATGATTTCGGTGGTTGAAGGCTTCATTTCCTGTATTGTACTTCCTCCCTTACCAGCAAATGCGTGTGACATCAAAACATGCATTTAGATGATTCAACAGTCAGTTCAGTTTGGGGGGGATGCAACTGAAGATCTTAATTCCCACATCAGCAACTTCCTGGAAGTTAGCGACACTTTCAATTACAACCGAGGAGCTGAAGAAGCAATAAGACTGTGAGTTTTTCCATATTCCTTGAAAGACAGAGCAAAAACTTGGCTACATTCATTACCAGCAGGTTCCATAACAACTTGGAACACTCTAGCCACCAAATTCCTTGCAAAATACTTTCCACCAGCCAGAACAGCAAAACTAAGGAATGATATCACATCATTTGTACAACTTGACTCAGAAACTCTTTACGAAGCTTGAGAAAGGTACAAAGATTTGCTCCGGAAATGTCCTCACCATGAGATTCCAAAATGGCTTCAAGTCCAAACATTTTATAATGGACTTTCTCGACTGATGAGAACTACAGTTGATGCTGCTGCTGAAGAAGCCTTGATGGAAAAATGAGGAGATCAAGTTGAGACCTAATCGAAGAAATGGCCAATAATTCCGTGTGGCCAACAGAAAGGAGCATGATCCAAAGAATTGCTGGAATTTATGAAGTTGGAGCCAATACAGTAGTCAGTGCCAAGCTGGATCAGAGATGCAAATTCATGGAGACTCTCAGCATGCAAAGCAATATTGGAGCCACAAGTTCACAATATGGAGGAGCACCAGAACCAAACCATCTTGAAGAGACAGTGAATAATGTCAACAATTTCAACAAATATGGGAACAATCCATATTCCAACACCTACAACCCAGGGTGGATGAATCATCCCAATTTTTCATGGAGCAATAATTTAGGGCAAAATAACTATCTACCACATGGATTCCAACAACAGAACAAAGGCCATGAGTTTGAAAAAGAACAAGAAATGAAAGAATGGACTGCAGAGATGTTAAAAGCAACAAACAACATATGATGCTATTTTTCAAAGTCAATTTGCATCAATCAAAGCACTGGAAAATAAAATTGGACAACTGGCCAATGCTCAGAGTTACAGACCGTTAGAAAACCTTCCTAGCAACACAGAGCCAAATCCAATGAATATGGGGAAAGAGCAATGTCATGCCATCATTTTAAAAAGCGGTACTGAAATCAACAAAAATGTTGGAATCAAGGCAACAATTGAAAAAGATCCAAAAGAAACAGAGCAACAAATGGAGGAAAAAGAAGCAAAGGAAAAAGAACCAGAAAGAATCACTCTACCTCTACTTTTTTCCACAGCGATTTCAGAAAAATAAACTCGACAAACAGTTTGCTCATTTCTTGGAGGTTTTCAAAAAGATGCACATCAACATCCCATTTGTAGAAGCATTGGAACAAATGCCGAACTATGTTAAATTCATGAAAGACATTCTTTCACGAAAGCGGAGATTGGGAGATTACGAGACAATAGCATTATTAGAAGAATACAGCGCTATCATCCAGGGGAAGCTTCCCCCAAAATTGAAAGATCCTGGCAGTTTCATCATTACTTGCATCATAGGAGAGCATAACTTCGGTAGGGCTTTGTGTGATTTAGGTGCGAGTGTTAACTTGATGTCTTTTTCTATTTTCAGGAAACTACAAATCGGAGAAACAATGCCTACCTCAGTCTCTCTACAACTTGTTGATCGAACGCGCATATTTTCGAGATGTGTAGTTGAAGATGTGCTAGTCAAAGTTGACAAATTCATTTTCCCAGCAAATTTTATCATCTTTGATGTGGAAGAAGACGCAGACGTGACGATCATCCTCGGGAGATCGTTCTTGGCTACAAGTCAAACCATTATTGATGTACATAAAGAGAGCTAACCATGAGGGTACAAGACCAAGAAGTAACATTCAATATTTTCAAGGACATGAATTTCCCAGATGATGAAAAGAATGAGGAATGTTTGAGACTTGATGTAATACACAGTACCTTTCAGAACTCCAATGCAATGCAAAGTTCTACTGACAAACTTAAAACATGTCAACTGCCTGTGGAGCCTGAAGATAAAGTGTATTGTGCACTGAAAAAGCCAATTCTTGCCTTACAAGGAACATAAGAGAAACAGTTCCACCACCTTATCGAATTGGAGGAATTTTACATTCAACCTTTTGATAATGCGAAATTGTACAAAGAAAAGACCAGGAAAAGACATGATGAGAGATTAGTACGCATACAACTGGAACCAGGGCAGAAGGTACTATTAAACAAATCAAGGTTGAAACTCTTTCTTTGTAAACCAAAATCACGATGGTCAGGTCTATTCCTAATCACCAAGGTTTTACCAGATAGAGCCGTTGAGATACATGATCCCGACTCTAACAAAACATTCAAGGTTAAGAACAAGCATGTCAAGCACTACTGGGGAGAATCATTTGAGCGACAAAAAAATGTCATACTTTCAGATCCATCATAACGTTCGGGCAATCACATCTAGCTGACGACGTTAAACTTAACACTCGTAGGGAGGCAACCCATGCAATTTATGTATATTTTGTGATTTGGTGTGTTTAATTTTTGCAGGTTAAGTCATTTCAGAATAGAATAAGTTCTCGTAAATCTTCACAAGTAATTTCCTCCTCTCCCTCAAAAATCTCTGATAAAATTTTACAAATCTCGCATGGTACGGATGAGACTACTGATGATCAAAGGTATTGCTACTGACATTCGTTGGATTATTGAAGCACGAGTCCGATTGGCAGGTGAGTTCTCTGACTCTTTTATTTCACATCTGTCGGGTTTAGGAAGAAGCACATATGCTAAAAAGAGAAGAGCCAAAAGAATGGGTGTATGCGACAAATGTGCTCGCATGTTTTGTAATACTCGTTGTGGTTTTTTAGGAACGGTTTCTGATAACTGCAAAGATAAGATTAATTTCATTAGGGATGACTTTAGTAAGGAGTCTTTAGATGACATATCTAAAACTCTTGAGACGAATCCCAGTGGATATGTGTATCACGAAATTCATGTGTTATATGCACAATTCCAAAAGGAAAGACAACAATTAAGTCTTGGGAATTTGACTCAAAAGACCCTATTTGCCAATTTATAAGAAAATTGGATGGGAAGCTTGTCCCTGATGCATAGACGTCAATCAAGCCGTAAATTCTTGTAAATATTATATCTTTTTATCTTTTCCTAATAATTGTGAATTGTTTTGTTATTTTCTTTTATTTTCTCCGACATGATCCAGACTTTTTTTATTATCAAGATTTATTTTACTGTTTAACTAATAATTATCATTTGACAGGTACTGGTGCTATTATTTTTACTCACCCCTTTTCAGGTATTATAAATTCAACTCATCATTGCACTTTTGAAGACATCTAGAATAAAACATGGAAGCCATTTCAAGAAGAAGAGTTGAAAATATCTCTATGTTTTGCGGTACTAGTGTTGGTGCTAAACTAGAATATGTAGCAGCATCACAGAAATTGGGTCGAATTTCAACTGCAAGGAATATGCACTTAGTATATGGCAGTGTCAATCTTGGACTTATGGAGATCGTTTCAAAGGCCATACATGATGGAGGCAGTCTAGTTCTGGGAATCATTTCAAAACCCTTGGCGGAGGCAATTCTTATTGAACCATCAAATGGAGAAGAGCTAATCGTGCCAGGTATGTCTGAACCACTGATAGAAATGATTATCCATGTTGATGCTTTTATTGCTTTGCCAGGTGGCTTTGGCACAATAGAGGAAATTTTTACAGTGCTATCTTGGGTGAACTTGAACATACATCAGAAACCACTTGGACTATACAACGTTGATGGATTTTATGATTTTCTTTGTGTGTTTCTTGAGGATTCCCAGAGAAATGGGTTCGTGACAAAACCTCTGAAAAAACTCATCTTCACTGCCAGAATTGCATCAGATTTAATTGATCAAATCTTAGCATTTGAACCAAAAATTGACCATATTATTTCAAAGATAAATTGGTCCGAGAACGATATTGGTAAGAGACGTCGAATAAATCTGGATCTTAACCTTTAACTTTTCATTTAGATGTAGAATTTCAGCTAATTAGGTACTATCTTCTAAACTCTTTTTCTACTGTTTAAGACATTGGGGACAATGTCTCATTTAGGTTTGGGGGAGGGGAATAGTTAATAGCATCTTGTTTTTTTTTTTTTTTGTTATTTTTAGTTCAATGTTTTTTCGAAAATACAAAAAAATGAAAATTTTTACAAAAATAAAAAAAACATATTTTGTATTTTTATGTTTCTATTTGATTAATTAGGTGGAATTGATAAGAGATAGTTGTGTAAGAGGTTTCCACTCCTGAGGCGTATCTCAAAACTATTTCAGAACAAGTTAATTTTTGTTTATTTCCTTTGGAATTATTTAATTTGTGAATTCTCCAAAAAATTGACTAAAATGGATCTTCATATGCTAAGTTGACAGGTATTATCAACATACATGGTAACATACGCACATGAGCTATATTTGAAAAGTTTGTAATATTCAGTGCTCTAGTTTAATTGGAGGAAGCATATCAAAAAGTGATGGGATTAAAAAAACGTCTGAGATCCGAGTAATTAAGTCTGTAAGGGTGTTTTAACATCTGGTTCCCTAAAGCCAACTAGTTTGGGAGTCACTAGCCCAAAGCTCGCTACATGGATCAATGATGTTGCAATATATATATATATATTTGAAGTATGAATAATTAAGTCTGTATGGGTGTCTTAACACTTGGTCCTCTAAAGCCAACTGGTTTGGGAGCCATCGACCCAACGCTCGCTACATAGATGGAATATGTTGTATATAAATAAAAAATAAAATTCAAAAAGAAAGAAAAAATCAGAAAAATCATTCCATTGCTGCAAAAAGGTGTGAATTCTAATAAAACTTTAGGACAAAAATATTACTCTCTTCTCAACTGCACTTGTGACTGTTGTGGGCAAAAATGAGTTGATTAATATTTTGTTGACTGCATATATGGAGAATGGTAAATATAATCAGAGAATTTATGTATTCGATAATTTAGAAAGAAAGATAACAACTAGTAACTTAGAGTAGAAGTTTCACCTGACTAGTCACTAACTTCTTTATTCTCTTTTCTCTTGTCTTTTTTCTTTTGTGTGCATTAATTTTACTATCTTTTTACTTTTGTAAAAATGTTTGTGGGTGTCATTGTTGTAAACCCTCACAAGACTACAACTCATCCACTAGGGACACTTAGGGGTTTAAAGGCTTGTTGTATACGCTAAATGCAACGGTGATCCCTACGAAAGTGGCTTAGCTTAATTATTTATGTTATTCTATTTTATGTTTTTCTCGAGGAGTTAGGTTTGAGGGTGTGATGAGTGGTAAATGTATCATTATTTTCCCACTCATTTGACCTAATATTTTTTTATAGTTTCTTGAGTTTTGTGAATATTTTGATATGTTTTATGTTATTTTGTAGATAAATAAAGTTTCAGGATATTCTAGAGGTGATTTGGGGCCAAAACAGTGAAAAACAGACAAAAGGGCAAAATCATCATTTTACGCGTCGCAACGTCTAACGTGCGCAATGACCTGCTAATATGCGCTTGAACACGTGTCAAAATCTGAGAAGTTGGAACCTGCTAACGTGCACCATGCCACATGTCAACATCACAGCCGATCTACTAACATGTGCCGTGTCACGTGTCATCATCCTATGGTGCCGACAATCACCATCGCCACATGTCATCCACGTGGAGTCCACATCAGCCGTTTACGAAGTCAATGCACCATGTCATTATTATCCAATCACAGCGTGCCACGTGTCACAATCATATGGTGCCGACAATCCACATCGTCATGTGTCAGTCACATCATCGCCACATCAACACAATTATTGAGTTAATCATCTAAAATGCCACGTCAGTAGATAAGAATCCGAAGTAACTAATCAGGGCGTGACACGTAGTTTGTCGCGATGCGAAATGCTTTCACGTCGCGACGCAGAGAGCCTATCGACCCCTATAAATTTAGCTCGAAATTTCAGTTTCAGATGTACTTTGCTCTCTGTAAATCTATGAGTAAATAAGGAGTTTGTATATAGTTTAAGTTTAATTTCAGTTTTGTAATTAATTTTAGTTACTTTCTGAAATAGTAATTTATTTTCTTACTTTTACAGTTTTTACTATTCAACTATGATGAGGTAACTCCCCCTGCTAGGGTGAAAGGTAAATCTTTTATTACTGCTATTTGATTAATCTCCCTTAATTATAATATATAGACTACTTAAAATTTGACTTAACAAAGATATCGCTATATTGGTCGGTTGGTAATTATTATAAACTGATTTTTAACCTGACTAAGCATGGATACCGCCTGGTTGGTCGGTTGGTAATTACCACTTATATGACTGGTTTATGGACAAACATTGATACTGCCTTTATGGTCGGTTGGACTTAATTTGACTTAATCAGGTTACCGCCTATATGGCTGGTTGGTAATATCACACAAGTCAATATATTATATTAAGGGAGTTATATATAATAGTAGTGATAAAAGTGGATCCTCTAACCCTAGTATTTTTTTATTATAATATTCTTTAATTACTTTCCAGCATTTTATTTTATGTCTTTTATTTTATTTAAGTTTTTACTAGTTGTAAATATGTGTCGTAGCTAAGCCAATTACCTGAGGTTGTGATGAATTCCAATATCATCGGTTTATAATGGGTTATTTCATAGTTTGGGTAATTTGAAGGTTTACTTATTAAGTCTTAAGATTAATGCGTCTTGTTAACTGGCCACTAATTAGATTGATTTGGTAAATCTAAAATAAACTTGACAAAGGAATTTTAGGTTTCAGCCTTAGACTTAATAGCCAACGATCTTCCTTGAGGATAGATAACCCTTTAATAGATTTCCTTACATGATAGACATATATCTGTCGGGTGGGGGTAACCATAATTAGAACTTAATCTTAATGAATCCAGGTAATTTGGTTGACATAAACATATGGTTCAATTGGGTTAAACTGGGTATTTACATCTGACCATCGACAGAGGCTTTTGCATAGTTTCGTGTTCCAGGTTAGTAAACCAATATATTACACAAACATGAAATAAACACTTCATCTTTAATTATATATTGGAAGAAATCACAACCCTGGATAGTTTTATAAATTTGATTTTTCTTAAATCTAATTTCACGTCATTTTATTTACTTATTTTAATTTTTAATTTTTAAAAGTCACAATCCCAATCAATCAATCAATCTGTTAGATACTAGTAATTATTTGGCCTCATAAAATTATTAGATTAGGTATTAAGTCCTCGTGGGATCGATACTTTTTATACTTCTTGAACGATACGTGCGCTTGCGTTATACTCGTGTGATTACGCACCGGTCACCTACCTATATAAATAAACAGTGAGCCACGATCCTCAATGGTTGAAACAAAAATCCTTTGAACCAAAATCCTTCAAAGCTTTAAACCTTATTTGAATCCACCATTGAAGACTTTCTATCTTCTTGTCTTCTTCATTAATGGTGAGATTCAATATTTAATAAACCTTTAACATAACTTAACCCAAAATTCCTAACCATTTAGAGTTATTTGGGAGGAAGTTTGGTAGTCGGAGTTTCGGCGTCATATGTGATACAATCTACTCAGAGACTTCAGAGGTTCTGAAGAAAACTGTGGGTCGCAGGCTTGAGGAGTTGCCTTGGGTTCTTGCAGTATTGAGGTGCTTGAGTTGGTGGAGTTGCCACCATAGGTCTTGGCCATCGCTGTAAGTTTTTCTCTATATAGTGGATTGGGCTGGTAGCCGATATACCCGGATTGGTTTTTTACTCGCACGAGTTTTCCACTTCGTCACCAAAATTATTGTGTTGATTTTGTGTGATTGATTTTTTTTTCCGCAATTTATATTTTACTTTGTATTGATATTGTGGATATTATTTCTATTGGATATTGTGGCTGCTTATTGTATCTCTATAGACACATTAATTAGGACTTGTTTTAATTAATTGTGATATATTTTGCATAGGGTCAGAACCTAGGCTTATCTCGAAATTTTCAATTGATATCAGAGCCTGAACTCGATCATTGACCCATTTGCTATGGAGCGTAGTCAACCTTTAAATTGTCCACTATTTTTTGATGGCACAAAATATTTGCATTGGAAGGTTCGCAAGAGAGCGTTCATTAAGTCCTTAGATAAGAGGGTCTAGATGATTGTTGAATACGGGTGGAAACCTCATGTTGTTACTGTTGATGAGGTCTCTTCCTCTAAAGATAAATTGACCTGGACCAAGGACGAATTTGATACTAGCAATAGGAACAACAAAGCTGTTAATGCCATACATGGTGCTGTTTGTTCCGCTGAATTTAAGAGAATCTCCATGTGTGAGATAGCCAAAGATGCTTGGGACATCATGCAAACTGTGCATGAGGGCACGCTGTCTGTCAAAAATAATAGACTCCAAGATTTAGCCACTAGTTTTCAGGTCGCCCATATAAAGATGATGAGACCTTTGATGAATTTTATGCTTAGATTAACGATATCGTTAACTCTAATTTTAACCTAAGTGAGACTATTCCTACCAACATGATTGTTAGGAAAATCCTTAGATCCCTACTGTTGGACAGTTATGACCCATAACGTCACTATTTGTGAAAGACACTGTGGTTTTTGTACAAATTAACTATGTGACAATGGAAATTACCTTTTATCATTTTGTAATTTATTTACTTGGACATATAAATGGTAAAAGTCCTTATGATTAGTTCCGGATTGATAAGATATGAGACAATATCAATCCATAACGGTTTAATCATTAAACATCCCTAGTCGTAGTATTATCGAGACTGGACATTGATAATGCGGAATAGACTAGTATTGCACTTGTGCATGTTATGGAAGCGTAACAGCATAGTTCTCATATATTTAAGTAACATATACTTATGCAAGTGTGATAGGAGGTTGTGTTTACCGATGGTACGGAAACAGCTTCGCTCTGGATAGACCCCGCGGAATCCCATTGGTAGTATGACTATGTGTCTATGGTAATCCGCATCACGGTAGGTGTATTTGGTCTTAACTTGAGATTTGCATCGCTAGTACTTACGACAATCAATACGCTTTGGTTTTGGTCGTCCAGGACTTTAACAGGTTCTGTGTACGCCTCTTCTGGGTTTATTGAGAATCGTAATGTATTGGATGTGATGTCAAGACATAAGTATCACTTCAGTCATTTGAAGATGATGATAACGCTGGGATACAGAACTGGTACTCTAATGTGTTGCAACCATCGGGATAATATGACAAGGTCATGATTATCCGATTAAAAGAGACTAGTTTCTTGTAATCCGATATATGCTTCGTAAGAGGCATATATTATTCCAGCCCCAGGCCTTGCATGTGACATCCGATACTCGATCGTAATACGCAATACTACTATACTACGCCTGACAAAGATTATATATTTCTTTAAGAATATTTCTAGAGAATTGGGTAGGCACGATGCTTTGCTAGAAGCCAATCATGTCTCGTAAATCGGTAAAAATGTAGTACGAGGTACGTACATGTTTGGATAGTCTGACGACCAAATTTACTGCCAACATATCTAGGGATCTCATGGGTAACTTTCCGAAGATTCACCGATGACGTATGTGCAGGACACAGAAATCGGCGAGCTGTTCTAGGCTCGCAGCCTAGTTGGGAGTACCGGATAGCCCACGGGGGAACTAAATCGGAGAAATAACATGGAGTCGCCACCCGGTGTGAACCGGGAAAATTTGATTTAAGGCCACACTCACCCCTCGCAAGGGAAGACCTCAAACCGTTGGGTTCGGAATGGTCCCTTACTTATGTCACTTGTAATGATATGATTTGTGCAATAAACTAACCGAATCTACTCAACATGTATGCTCAAAGGTAACTTAGGTCTAGTCCGGATTCATCAAAATAAATCCTATGACTAAGTTCGCATGCTTTAAAAATAAGTCATTATAACGGCAAGCATATAATATCATACAACGAGCATGTTGAATCATCCAACGCAAAGAACAAATAAATAATTATTTCAACATAAACATAAACTAAATTACTAATGCAAAATTGAAGAACTAAATCATGCATAAAGAAGTAACATAATCATGCTTAAAAATAAACAATAAACTAGACTAAATCATGCTTTAAAAATAAATAACGTACTAGCAACCTAATCATGCTAAATAATCTACTAGACTAAATCATGCTCGAATACAAGGTTAGATGAAACGAAATACGTGTGTCTCTCAAGTGGTACGTGGCATTGTATCCCGAGTACAAACCGCACCACCGTCTATTCGGATTCGGCTACGGAATTTACGTCCGGGTTTCCATCCGATATACCACGAAAGAGAACACATATTCCGTTCATCCGGAATTCACATCATGCACCAATCCACAATACTCACATAAGTAAAGTAATAAAATAAATAAAGAAATAAAAGAGAATAAATAAAAGGGGTGCCCTCAGGTCTAACCTCTTTAGTCATCTATCGGAAGTTCGCTACACGGCCGTCGAAAGGTTTAATGCTCTGCAACTCCTCCAGTTCACCGGTTCAACATTTTTCTTCGCTTCCTCACGGTTTTGGGCTGCTATTTTCACTATTTTTGCTGCTGTTTTTGCTGCGGTTTCAAAGTACAGTTTTTGGTGATTTAAGGGTATTTTAAAGTGCAGTTTTTTTGTGGTTTTTGAGGTGTTTTAAGTGCAATTTTTTGTGGTTTAAGGGTGCAGTTTGAGGCTGTTTTTGTGGTGAATGGGGGCTGTTTTGGGGCTATTTTTGGCGTAATTATAGGGCTGTTTGGGTTACTGTTTTGTGGTATTTGTGGACTGATTTGTGGACTATTTTGTGGTGGTTCAGAGGGCGATTTGGGGGCTGTTTTCTTGTTGTATTTTGCGGCAATGGGGACTGTTTTCTTGATATGTTTTGCGGAAATAGAGGGGAAACTTTGAGGAGGTGGTTCACGGAAATGGAGGGTTATTTTCTTGTGCTTTTGGCGTGAGGTCTCTAGGGATTTTCTTTGTGTTTTCATGAGAATGAGCCAGAGTTTTAATGTGTTGGTGAAGGGTTCTTTTTATAGGCAAAAGGATGGGGGCCTTCCTTGTTTGAGAATGAGAAGGATTTGTGCATTAAAGGGAATATATTTTAAATTAGTATGTGATAAGGAAAATCTTTTAATTAGGGAGGTAATTGAATTTGATTTGATTTCTTTTCTTTTGCTTATGGATATGATTTACTTGAATTTGGCAAGTGTTTGATGAGATTTGATTTGATTTGATTTTATTTTATTTAGTGAGGGATATGATTTGGTTTAATTAGGCAAGGGATCTATGAGATTTCTTTAATTTAGGAAGGGGATTTGACTTGATTTTAGCATGTGTTTAATGTGTGATTTTGTTATTTTGGAAGGAATGGACGTGACTTGAAGGGTTTGGTGGGCTTATGGGCGTGACTTTGGTGTGTATTGGTGGGCTTGGTGTTTGGTTTGGTGATGCATGGGCTTGGTATGTGATTTGGTGATGTATGGTCTTGGTGTGTGACTTGCGGGGGTTTGGGCCAATGCTAACAGTTAAAACAGAGATCCAACAAGCGAACCCGAGGCTAAGCAAACGAATTAAATCCAACAAAGTGTCAATTCTTGACTTTTCCCTTCCGACGTCCGTTTCTCGCGACTTCCACAATAAAAGAGGTAGTGTCTCCATATGAGACTCATCATTGGGACTTATATGCAAAAATACAGTGCCTACAGTCACCCCCACTTTGATGGGACTTGTGCAGCGTGTAACAGTGACAATCCTATCAAAGTTATGCAATGCATTTTTACTTACCTGGCTCGCCAGCTGCCACCTGACTTGCATGCTGCTTCGAACTTAGTGATTTGGTGGTGCCATTCTCGCCGTGCTAAACCCTATACTAGAGGTGTCGCGGTTGTGTCTCCGTACCTAGAGTGTCGCAGAGTTGATGTTGTTGTGCCATTCCCGGCATGCTAAACCCCATACCTGAGGTGTCGCGGTTGCGTCTCCATACCTAGAGTGTCGCATAGTTGATTTTGTTTTGCCATTCCCGGCATGCTAAACCCTATACCCGAGGTGTCGCGGTTGCGTCTCCATACCTAGAGTGTCGCATAGTTAATATCTCCATACCCGAAGTGCCGTACCTGGAAAGCTAAACCCCATACCTGAAGTGTCACGGTTGTGTCTCCATACCTAGAGTGTCGCAGTGATATCTTCATACCCGAAGTGCCGTACCTGGCAAGCTAAACCCCATACCCGAGGTGTCGCGGTTGCGTCTCCATACCTAAAGTGTTGTAGTGATGTCTCCATACCCGGAGTGCCGTACCTGGCAAGCTAAACCCCATACCCGAAGTGTCGCGGTTGCGTCTCCATACCTAGAGTGTCGTAGTGATGTCTCCATACCCGGAGTGCCGTACCTGGCAAGCTAATATTGTGTCTCCATACCCGGAGTGTCGTACCCGGCATGCTAAACCCCATACCCGAGGCGTTGCTATGATATCTCCATACCCGGAGTGCCGTACCTGACAAAACTGATGTTGTGTCTCTATACCCGGAGTGCTATACCCGGTAAAACTGAAACTGATATCTCCATACCCGGAGTGCCATACCTGGCAAAACTGATACTGATAATGATGTGGGTCTCGCCCCCAGAGTGCCATACCCGGCCAGACTGATACTGATAATGATGTGGGCCTCGCCCCCAGAATGCCATACCCGGCAAGACTGATACCGATAATGATGTGGGCCTCGCCCATAGAGTGCTATACCCGGCAAGACTGATATTGATAATGATGTGGGCCTCACCCCCAGAGTGCCATACCCGGTAATACTGATACTGATAATGATGTGGGCCTCGCCCCCAGAGTGCCATACCTAGCAAGACTGATACTGATAATGATGTGGGCCTCGCCCCCAGAGTGCCATACTCGGCAAGACTGCTATTGATGCTGACGTTTTATTTCAACATTTTGTATTGCCTCTTCTCGAGATAATCCTGATAGTTAGATATATTTTCGTCCTCAACGAATGCTTCGTGTCGAAACCTGAGAACCTTCAAAGTACTCAATACACTCAACTCCAATCGTCTGAATATGTGATCTGAACGAGACTCATAGTGTGTGTGTGTGTGCCAAGGCTCTTTCGCAGCTTAATCCTTAAGTAAGCCAACTCGATGATTTCGTCTAGGAGAATCGGATCAGTAGGTCTAACCAACCTAGATGTCTTAATCACACTCTGTGATTACTTCGTCGTACTCAACATGATATGGTCTTTTTTTTCTTGTCTCTTTTCATTCTTTTCATTTTTCTTTTTCTATTTTCTTTTTTTTTTCTTTTCTTTCTTTGACATACATACCCTTTAAGGTAGTATTTCTCCTCATGGTGGTCCTAATACTCGCCCATGGGTAGCTTCACGCTTATCGGTTATAGACGGTCTATTTTTCTTTTCTTTTCATTGCAGAGACTCTTTCTTTGTTTCCAACCATATCATATATCGTAGCATAAATAAACCAGGATGTACATCCAGACAAACGGTCATTCACTGATCCACCATCTCTTGAACTAGTCATCTTGCCGACCACTCAGGCTTCTACTGCTAAGATCCCGTAATCAAGTGCTCGTGAGTCTAGCCGAGATCAATCCATTCAGAATACCGGATGAGAGCATATCTTGCACTTATTGTTTCTAAGGCTTTCTCCCCGCAGCAAACAATGTCATCACCGGACATATGCCTAACCATCAAAGACTTCTCTTTTTTTTTTCACTCACTCACTCCACGAAATTCTTCATTTCGACTGCTGATAATGTAGGCTTCGCCCCTTGAGATTCCTTCCTGAAACTGATACTGGCGTGGGCCTCAACCATGGGACTCATCCCCGAAACTATACTGATATGGGCCTCAACCCTAGGACTCGTCCCCGAAACTGACTGATATGGGCCTCAGCCTTGGGCTCATCCCCGAAACTAATACTGATTCATTTCTGAAACTGATGTACTATTGCTGCTTCTGATTGGCTTGTCTTTGCCGCTTTCTCTTTTTTCTTCTTCGAAACATGTGAATACAAAATAAAACAAACACAAAAAAGAATGCAAATTACGTTACGTGTATGAATGCATGCATGAATGAGTTTCCTATCCCGTTGGGTCAGGTCTTCCGTATGTGACTACTCGGTCTTCTCTTCATCAGGAAAAATACTGCTTCAATCTATCAATATTGATCGGCTCGGTGAACTCATTCCCTTCCAAGTCTGACAGTCTCACTGCTCTATTTCCCATTACTTTCTAGACGATGTAGGGTCCTTCCCAATTTGGTCTGAACTTTCCTCTCGGGTCTGTCATCGACAACTTTGACTGCTTAAGCACCAAATCACCCTTTCTGATCTTGGTAGGACGCACCTTCTTATTGAATGCTCGAGCTAATCTATTTTGGTATATTTGTATGTGATGCAAAGACTTTATCCTTTTCTCATCCAGCAGTGCTAACTGTTCAAACCTCTGCGAGGCCCATTCTTGTTCAGGCAATTCTGCTTCTGCTAATACCCGTATGGACTGTATCTCAACTTCCACCGGAAGTACCGGTTCTATTCCGTAGACCAAAGAGTAAGGTGTGGCTCATGTTGCCATTCTCACTGAAGTTCTATACCCCCACAGGGCGTACGGTAGATTATCAGCCCATTCTCTGTAATTCTCAGTCATCTTGGCTAAAATCATCTTTACCGTCTTGTTGGCTGCCTCGACTGCCCCATTTTCCTGCGGCCTGTAAGGTGAGGACTTGTGATGACCTATTCCATACTTCTGCAGCATCACTTTTGTTTCTCCTTGAAACTGGATTCTATTGTCCGTGACCACGTAGTGCGGCATACCATACCGACAAATAGATTCCGAGCTATGAACTTCAACATTTGCTTGGCTGTAACATTGCAGAATGACTCGGCTTCCCCCCATTTTGAGAAGTAGTCTACTGCCACTACTATAAAGCGATGTCCATTCGATGCATTCGGTCGGATCTCTCTGATCATATCAATCCCCCATACTGAGAAGGCCATGGCTCTGACAACCCATGCAACTCTGTGTGCGGTAAATGATTCAAGTTACCATTGACTTGACAATCATGACAGTGCTTTACCAGCTTTGCACAGTTAGCTTCTATGGTTGTCCAGTAGAAACCTTGCCTCACAATCTTACGAGACAAATTCAACCCGTTCATGTGCGGTCCACATACACCGGCATGTACTTCTTCCATTACCTTCTGAGCTTCTTCCTTTCTCAAACATTTCAGCTGAATACCATTGGCTTGCCTCTTGTAAAATTATCCTTTCAAACTTACGTACTGAGAATCCAACTTCTGAATGGCTATTCTATCTGTTCTGCCTGCTTCTTCCGGGAGTTCCCCATATTCCAGATACCTCTGAACATCATGATACCAAAGCTTCCTGTCGTTGACCTCTACTTCCAAGATCCTTTCTATCTCATAAATATGTTTACTCGCTGTTGTCAACACCAGTGGTCTCATCACCAATTTCTCTAGATTCTCCCAAGTTGCGGCTAACATTGCCAATGCATCTGCCATCTGATTCTCTTCTCGCGAAAAGTACTGGAATTTGCAGTCAGGGATAACCTGTGCTAGATTTCTGAGGTAGAATAAGTACGATTTCAACCGTTCTTCCTTTAACTCCCATTCTCCTTGCATCTGTCAGATTACCAATATTGAGTCTCCGTAAACTTCAACATTCTTGGCTTTCAAAGCTATCAATGTAGTCAACTCGAATGCACATGCCTCATACTCGGCCATGTTGTTAGTTACTCCGAACGTCAACCTCTTGGCCATAGGTAAAGTTTCTCCCTCGGGGGTTACTATCACAATCCCAATTTCGGCTCCTTTGTAGTTCACTGCTCCGTCAAAGTACATCTTCCATCCTTGGACTGCTATAGCTTGGATTTCCTCATCGGGGAACTCAAACTTATACTGATCCCCTTCCATGGGTTGCAATGCCAGGAACTCCGCTATGGCTCGCCCTTTGATCACCTTAGAAGTGAGGTACTCGATATCAAATTCTATTAGCAACACTAGCCATCTGCCCAACTTCCCAACTAGTGAGGGCACCGAATGCAAGTACATCAAAGGATTCTCCTTCGCTACAACTTGGATCTTGTAGGATTGGAAGTAATGGCGCAATTTCCTGGACATCCATACTACTGCTAGACAGATCTTCTCCACTTCCTGATAGCGAGCTTCATACATGAGCAGCTTCTTACTGAGGTAGTAGATTGCATGCTCTACCCCCGTCTCATCTGCTTGTACCATCATTGCCCCCAATGCTTCAGGTTCAATAGCAAAATAGAGTACCAAAGGCCTGCCCTGCCTCGGAGGTTTCAACACATGAGGCTTAACTAAATATCCTCTGATCTTGTCAAAGACTTCCTAACACTGCTCATTCCACTTCACTGGCTGGTCTTTCCTCAATAATTTGAAGATAGGCTCAGACATTGACGTCAACTTTGTGATGAACCAAATAATATACTGGATTTTCCCGAGGAATGCTCTGACTTTTTTTTTCTGTCTTTGGTGCCGGCATCTCAGTAATAACCTTGATCTTCTCGGGGTCCACTTCTATTCCTCCCATTCCGAAAGTGTATCCTAGTAACTTTCCTGACGTTACTCCGAACACACACTTCTTAGGATTCAACTACAGGTTGTACTTGTCGACTCCTTCAAGAAACTTCTCCAATGCTTCTATATGTCTGTCTCTCGTTTCTGACTTGACTATCATGTCGTCCACGTACACCTCAATCTCCTTATCTATTAGGTCATGAAATAAGGTAGTGGCCATCCGCTGGTAAGTGGCTATGGCATTTTTAAGCCCAAATGGCATCACCTTGTAGCAATAGGTTCCCCACTCTGTGACAAATGCAGTCTTATACTTATCTTCCTCAGCCATAAGAACCTGATTGTATCCTGAAAACCCATCCGCGAATGAGTACATGGCCGATAAAGGCGCACTATCAACAAGTACATCTATATGAGGTAAAGGAAAATAATCCTTCGGGCACTCCTTGTTGAGGTCTCTGTAATCCACACACATTCTGACCTTGCCATCTTTCTTCGGCACAGGTACAATGTTCGCCAACCACTCGGGATATTTCACCACTTCCAGAAATCCTACATCTATTTGCTTCTTAACTTCTTCTCTGACCTTCTCGGCCCATTCAGGTCTCATCCTTCGAAGTTTATGCTTTACCGGCTTCATATTTGGATAAGTCGGTATTGAGTGCTGGGAAATACTTATGTCTACCCCATGTATGTCCTCGTAAGACCAAGCGAACACTTTGGCATATTTGACCAACATCTCTTTTAAATTCTTCCGCTCTTCGATGGTAACTTCACTCGCAATTAAGACTTCCTTGGGGCTTTCAGGCGTACCAAGGTTGAATGCATTCGTTTTGGTGGAGTTGATATCAAATATCCTTAAGTCATGCAAGTTAAGAGGAATAGACTCAGACAAGTAAGCAAAATGATTGTCTTTATTGTTAGTAAATGCGGGAGTACATTCAAACAGATAAGGAAGATAAATGTCTTCATCATCTACATACACTTCATCCTCTGCAACCGGGTTCTTCTCAGCCTCCTCATTCTCCTCGAGGGTCAGGCTCTCCAGCTTTATCAGTTCTTCCTCCCATTTCTCTTATTCCTTCTTTGCAACTTCCTCTGTCAGCGACTTCTTACCCATCATATCTTGGAAGATCTCAAATCCGGGCACCACAATCCCGTTAAATTCTACTGGTTCTGGTTCTCCTTGATACCCTGAAGCCTTTACAAAGCATTCCATCAACTTTAGCCCTTTTTTCTTGGCTCTCGGATATTCTTCGTCAGATATGTATCCAAGACCCCTCCGAGTAGTCTGCCCTTTAAAGTCTGGCAATGCTGAACCTTTTTCTGGTTCAAACTTAATTTTCTCCATGATCCTAGCCACCTTAGGATCTACCCACTCCTCAAAGGTTGCCGACACTTGGAACCTCGTAAAAGGTTGAATTTCCAAGGTGGCTACAATATTATCCACCTCCGCTCTGATAGTGATAATCTCTCATCCATACGGGAAGTTAATCATCTGATGTAGAGTGGAGGGCAAACCCCCAAGCTTATGAAACCACGGCCTTCCCAACAACAAGACAAAAGTGGCCGGGATATCCAACACTATGAACTCCACCTCGTCCTCAATCAGACCAACCTTGACTACCGCGGTAAAGGTACCATCAACTCCCCGCTTGCTATCATCAAAAGCCTTAATAGTCATATTAGAAGGACTCAACTCTGTCGGCCTTATACCCAGCCTTGCCAAAATCTTCAATGGGCACACATTGATGGATGAACCATCGTCCACCATCACGCAAGATGTCTTCTTGCCCCTCACTTCAGCTCTGATGAACAAAGGCCTATTGTGGTTTCTTCCCTCAGTCGGGAGTTCTTCCTCAGAAAAGGTTATTTGTAATGTTTCTTTCTGCACTGATCTGACAAACATTGCGGGATTAGCATCTTCAGGTACTACTATCTTGCTTAAGTCCTCCACCATAGCCCGCAAGTGCTCTCCGGACGCACACAATAACTCCCAGATACTCAATTGTGCTCGGGTCTTCTTTAGTTGCCGCAACACTATATCTCCCTCAGTATTCTTAGTATTCTCGGCCACTTCTCAGCCTTCTGTCAGCACTTCCTTCCTTTTTCAGCAGTATCACTATAAAAGCCCACTTCGGGTAATTCCCTTCACCTCTTCTTCGTCAATACTCGAGAAATCCTCCCAGAAATTCTTCTTATGTTTTGTCTCATCCTCACTGTTACTATCCCAAATTCCCAGGCAAAATTCTTGGTGGTCGAAGGTTTGAAGGACAAGGTCTTCTAGTAGGCTAGAGTTAATCATATAAGTAGGCGGGGGGGGGGGGGGGGGGGAGAGTGATAGTTGGGCAAAGGGTTTCAGTATGTGTTTGGTTGTTCTTTTTCGGGGTCAGGAATTTTATGTGAGTCAATTAAGTCCCGGATCTCATGGCAGAGACGGGCACAACTATCGGTGTCATGGCCATATTGTTGGTGGAAGTGGCAGTAGCGGTTCATGTTGAGGTTTGGTGGGGGAGGATTTGGGAGTGGTTTAGACTTAAAGGGTTTTAAGAGTCCTTGCCTTGACAACTTCTCAAGTACTTTGGACAAAGGCCTACCCAGGTTGGAGAAGCGTCGGTTCTTGATGGCAGCAATCTCAGCAGTAACAGGTTTAGCACCTGATGGTCCTCCGACAGTCCTCATGTTCATGCCATAAAACTTCCGATTCTCTGTTTCCTCTTCTTCAATATCCATGACATTTTCCGTCAGCTGTCGGAAGTCCACAATCATAGAGGTCATCCTACGTAACTTGCCATAGATCGAGGGTTTAGTACCATTGATAATCATCTTTATTTGGTCCTTCTCTGAGGGCCTAGTCTACATCTTTAAAAGCTGACCCCTCTAGCGGTCCACATTGTCTTTAAAGATCTCCTTTGGTTTTTGGTTAGTATTCTCCAAATCACTGAGTGACAAATCGATCTCCAGGTCTGTAACATATTGTTTTAAGAAGGCATCAACCAATTCCCTCCAATTTTCCTTAACCTTCTTCTCCAAGCTGTGATACCACACTACAGGTGCCCCCTCGAGTGACATCCCAAACATCTTTTGGACTTGGCGCTGTGATAGGCCCACCAAACTCATCACCGAGATATATTGCCACAGATGGACCCTCTAGTCCCTATTCCTATTAAACTTGGCAATATCGAGCATTTTAAACTGAGCTGGCAGTTGCTCCTCGAAGGTCATTGCATCATAATCCAATAAATCCTCATGTTTCCCCTTCAGTTTGCGAGTGACTGACTCCATCTGATCACGGAACTTCTGTATCTCAGCCTGACACCCGGCTATTCTCCCAGCAGCATATTTAGCCATATCATCATCAAACACTGGATCATCATCATTCAAACCACTTGGAGGGCCCTCACGCCTCTCATTTTCAGATCCTCCTACAGTGCGGGGCACATCCATATTAGACATGGCAGCAGTTAGAGCTTGCAGTTGTTCAGTCATTTTGGCAATATTAGCTTCAATCTGATCCATGCGAGACCCCTCGTTGACTAATTCACTCATGTTTACTGACGGTCTCTTGATTAGTCTCCCTTCTTCCCTAACCCAACGAGAATCTATGGTGTCTTTTAAGATCATGTGTCAGTGTGTATGCGTGCAATACATGTAATGTATAAGTTCATAAAAATTCTATACTAGTTGGCCCATTATCATTTTAAAGTATTCAATCACGCTATTGCGCGGTGCAAACTCGTCCCAGTTAAAAAGGCCCAACAAGTTTACACTTTGCAATAACATGGCTAAACAACTTCAAATGATAAAAGACCTAAACGCAAAATGGCCCATTGACATTTTAGAAGCTTTTGGCCGATTGCCATGAAGCACAGACTCGTCCCAGTTTAAATGGCCCAACAAGCCCATACCTCATGACAACAAGTCCAACTGAATCCAAATGACAATGGTCATAAACGCAAACATAAAGGAATAATCTCTATTAGTCCTACAACTACAGTTCATACGCGGGTTTACAGGGGTATAGATAAAAGCTCCCGTCGATAAATGATTGCCCACAACTAGGTCTCCCCACTCGAGGGTCCGAGTGACCAAGTGAGCGCACCTTTTTTATACCTAAAGGTACGTGCCAACGAGTTATGGTGTGTGACTGACTGTCAAATGGATTTCTCATTGTAGATTCCCCAGAGGGAGGGTAGAGCGAGGCTCTCTTAAGTACCCAAGCCTCTTAGGCTCTTATCGTTTGGTGTTAGGAATAAACAACGAGTTCTCCAAATTAGTCCATCACAGTAGGCTACAAGTAGATGATTATCTAGGTGCCTTCACAGCTTTTCCTTATAGAAAGGTAGTGAATGAAGGAAGACACCAAACCATTACTTAGCCTTAAAGGTGCCTTTGATTAAACCCCTTTCAACCCACGGTAAACACGATTAACTAAAGCACAAATCAAAATCATTACAAGACATTATTTCGGGGCCAATTCTCTATCCCCAGTGGAGTCACCAGACTATAGGACACAGAAATCGACGACGCTGTTCTAGGCTCGTGGCCTAGTTGGGAGTACGGGCCTGCGGGGGAACTAAACCGGAGAAATAACATGGAGTCGCCACCCGGTGTGAACCGGGAAAATGTGATTTAAGGCCGCTCTCACCCCTCACAAAGGAAGACCTCAAACCGTTGGGTTCGAAATGGTCCCTTACTTATGTCACTTGTAATGATATGATTTGTGCAATAAACTAACCGAATCTACTCAACATGTATGCTCAAAGGTAACTTAGGTATAGTCCGGATTCATCAAAATAAATCCTATGACTAAGTTCGCATGCTTTAAAAATAAGTCATTATAACGGCAAGCATATAATATCATACAACAAGCATGTTGAATCATCCAACACAAAGAACAAATAAATAATTATTTCAACATAAACATAAACTAAATTACTAATGCAAAATTGAAGAACTAAATCATGCATAAAGAAGTAACATAATCATGCTTAAAAATAAACAATAAACTAGACTAAATCATGCTTTAATAATAAATAACATACTAGCAACCTAATCATGCTAAATAATCTACTAGACTAAATCATGCTCGAATACAAGGTTAGATGAAACGAAATACGTGTGTCTCTCAAGTGGTATGTGGCATTGTATCCCGAGTACAAACCGCACTACCGTCCATTCGGATTTGGCTACGAAATTTACGTCCGGGTTTCCATCTGATATACCACGAAAGAGAACACATATTCCATTCATCCGGAATTCACATCATGCACCAATCCACAATACTTACATAAGTAAAGTAATAAAATAAATAAAGAAATAAAAGAGAATAAATAAAAGGGGTGCCCTCAGGTCTAACCTCTTTAGTCGTCTATCGAAAGTGCGCTACGCGGCCGTCGAAAGGTTTAATGCTCCGCAACTCCTTCGGTTCACAGGTTCAACATTTTTCTTCACTGCCTCATTATTTTGGGCTGCTGTTTTCACTGTTTTTACTGCTGTTTTTGCTGTTCTTACTGCTATTTTTGCTGTTTTTACTGCGGTTTTAAAGTGCAGTTTTTTGGTGATTTAAGGGTATTTTAAAGTGCAGTTTTTTGTGTGGTTTTTGAGGTGTTTTAGAATGCAGTTTTTTGTGGTTTAATGGTGCAGTTTGAGGCTATTTTTGTGGTGAATGGGGGCTGTTTTGGGGCTATTTTTGGCGTGATTATATGGCTGTTTAGGCTACTATTTTTGTGGTATTTGGGGGCTTATTTGTGGACTGTTTTGTGGTGGTTTAGGGGGCGATTTGGGGGCTATTTTCTTGTTGTATTTTGCGGCAATGGGGACTGTTTTCTTGATATGTTTTGCGGCAATGGAGGGGAAATTTTGTGGGGGTGGTTCACGGCAATGAAGGGTCATTTTCTTGTGCTTTTGGCGTGAGGTCTCTAGGGATTTTCTTTGTGTTTTCGTGAGAATGAGCCAGGGGTTTAATGTGTTGGTGAATGGTTCTTTTTATAGGCAAAGGGATGGGGGCCTTCCTTGTTTGAGAAGGAGAAGGATTTGTGCATTAAAGGGAATATCTTTTAAATTAGTATGTGATAAGGAAAATCTTTTAATTAGGGAGGTAATTGGATTTGATTTGATTTCTTCTCTTTTGAATATGGATATGATTTACTTGAATTAGGAAAGTGTTTGATGAGATTTGATTTGATTTGATTTTATTTTATTTAGTGAGGGATATGATTTGGTTTTAATTAGGCAAGAGATCTATGAGATTTCTTTAATTTAGGAAAGGGATTTGACTTGATTTTAGCATGTGTTTAATGTGTGATTTTTTTTATTTTGGAAGGCATGGGCTTGACTTGAAGGGTTTGGTTGGCTTATGGGCGTGACTTTGGTATGTCTTGGTGGGCTTGGTGTGTGGTTTGGTGATGCATGGGCTTGGTGTGTGATTTGGTGATGTATGGGCTTGGTGTGTGACTTGCGGGGGTTTGGGCCAAGGCTAACAGTTAAAACAGAGATCCAACAAGCGAACCCGAGGCTAAGCAAATGAATTAAATCCAAAAAGTGTCAATTCTTGACTTTTCCCTTCCGACGTCCGTTTCCCGTGACTTCCACAATAAAAGAGGTAGTGTCTCCATACGAGACTCATCATCGGGACTTATATGCAAAAATGTAGTGCCTACAGTATGATTCGAACATAATTAATATGGGATTATTACGAAGAGATTTTATCTAGGATAAAATACTATTTGAAGAGAGAGAATGATTAATTTGGAATTAATCGATAAAATAATATATTCGATATATTAAACGAAATTAGATTTCGACACGGAATTAAAATTGTATTTTAATTCGGGCAAACGAATTAATTTAGAATTAATTCACGAGCGACGTGAATAGTAATGTTGCTTGGCATAATTATTTAATTAAATTTGATTTAATTACGTCGCAACGGAAAATTCGTTAATTCAGAATTAGCGAACCCGAGGCTGGGAGTGTATGCGGGCCCACTCGGATTTTGAATTCAAGCGGGGCCCACATATCACATCACATGTCACATCACTAGTCATTCATTCACCTTTTTGGTGATGGAAGTTAGTGAATGAAATGAAGGTTGCTTGTTATTCACACAAAGTGAAAATGTGATGGACATATACCAACTTTGGTATATCATTTACTTTTGATTTTTGAAATCACAACAATTAACACATTTCATCTTCTCTCCTCTCTCACTTACGGCTTTGAGCCATTTTTCTCTCAAATTTTTCCTTTGGCCGAGAGTCACTAGGAATATCAAGGGGATTTTGTTGCAATTTCTCCATTGCTAGCACATCAAGGAATCATTCAAGGTGATAGGGAAACCTATCCTTGAGCTTGGAATCATCATTAAAAGCTTGGAGCTTGGATTTCACAATCAAAGGAGACCTTGGCCGAAACTTCAAGGAGGAAAGTTTTGTATTTGACGCATCCAATATCCGATCAAAGTGAGTATTATTCCATAAATTCTTCTTTGAGTATTCACATGTTTCATTGCTTGAATGATCTTGGGACACCTTAGAAACCCCACAATGGTATCATTGAGCCTATTTGAGCATGAAATATGATTAGGGTTTATGTACTAACATTTGGGTAAATTTGATTTGAGCATGATTTAACCAAATTATTTGTTTGAGTATGCTTGTATATGGATAACTTGAAGTTATATATGATCAAATTGATGAAAAACTAATTGGATTAATTTTCCCAAATTTGGGTAGCATTGCCGAATGCAATATAGCCCTAAAGTCATGGTATTTTTTTATTTTTTGATCATTGGATGAGTTGAAAGACATGGATATATTGATTTGAGATTCAATCGGATTGAAAACACAATCGGATATTAAATCTATAGAAATTTCGTGAGCTTCAAATCATGTAAATGAGATAATTTTTGTTTCAATAATGTTGGACATGTATTGATGATGAATAAGCATGATTAATTGATTAAATTGATATTTTGGAAATGTTAATTTAGATAATTAATTAATGTAATACACTTTAATTAATTAAATAATAAAAATTTTGAATTTTAGAATTTGATTAATTGGGCTTAATTTAGAAATGGGCTTATAATGTTGTATTTTGGCCTAATGGGCTTGGTTGGGCCAAGTTGGTTTAGGACAATTGGATTGGATCCAAATTGGGCCTAAACCATTCCATTAAGTCCAAATATAACAAATGGGCCTTTTAATGTTTAATTGGGCCTAAATTGGTTTCTTGGCATACATGGTGATTCCTTAATTGGGCTTTGGTATTTGGGTTTGACCCATATTGACCAAAGTCCATGCCTTAAGAAATTAATTGAAAGCCCATTGGACTTTAATTAAATGACATTGGATGTTAATTGAGCTTTGAGACCCATTTAGATTAGATTTGGATTCTAAGTCGTAAAGGCGCATTAAAAAGTGTAGTTATTTAATTTGGAATTAAATATATAATTAATATTGAATACGAATTAAATTAGATTTAAATTGTAGTTCGATATAATTCAAGAATTCGTACTTCGAGTACTTATTCTCAAACGAGTTGGACTCGCGCAAATCAAATCGTTGTTTGAACATTGGATGATCACTTAATTCAAAGATTAATTAATTGGATTAGATTGATTGAATACCATGCTTTGTGTGAATACATGGATGTGTTGAATGAATAATGTATATCGGATGGATATTAGAAGGGAAAGGGCAATTTTGGAAATTGTTGTAAATTTAGAATTTATTTAATTGGACCTGCGTGTCCAGCCTTATCTCTTGATTCTTTGTAATTCTCTTCTCACCTAATTCCCCTCAATGTAAATAAGGTTTATTTAATTGTATTATGTAATTGGGTAGAAGTCAGAATAGTGCTAGCCGGGGAGAGGAAATGGAGTGATTTCTTCTATGAATAATTTGTCAGATATCCATCCGCATATCATTATTAATTTATTTTTCGCGCCTTATTATGCTTTTAGAATGCATGCTTAAGGGTGTATGATGAGACCTAATAAAGATAATAAATTGGTTGCCAATTTACGCGAAAAAACCCTCAATAAATATTAAGCGTTTTCCTTCCATTGAGTGATTCATTCTCAAGATCTAAGATTGGCACTGGTTTGTTGGCCAAAGTCAAGACCTTTGTCCATCGCGGATGTGTTTGAATCATGGAGGCTTTATTACATATCGTATGTCTTATCCAAGTTGTGATTTGTTGGCCAAAGTCAAGATCACTTATTGTCCATCGACATCGATTACGAAGCTTTCCAAAGTCAATGGGTCTCGCTTAACTGGAATCATTAAGCTTGTTGTGCCAAAGCCAAGGCTTAGTTGATTCAGAGGAAAAGGTTAGGAAAATATATTGGATATATTGGCATATATATTGTATATATGTTCCGGACTTGGAGATCCACCTACCAGATCTAGGAATTGTATGGGATCCAATTGATCTTAGAGATCTACCTAGTTAAATATCATACAGTTTGTTGACCAAAGTCAAGGTTGTGTGTTATTTAACGGGATCCTAGCCCACTAGAAAACTGGGTTTCCCGAGTACTCGACAGAGGGTTAGAGGCTCGCCGAAAAATAGTGGGAGGCTAGTATTGAACTTGTAATTTCGTTCAAATACTTAACTTTACACGCTTTCAAATTATTTCGTCAATTATACTTATTAGTTGGACTAATATTATATTATTTTTCTTGTAACAGTTAGACTGTACCCATACATTGTTAATTGGATAGTTTGACTATCGCATTTGAGATGACGGGAAAGAACAGTGTCAGAGACATTATCATGGGCGAGAATGTCTTCAATGGCACAAACTTTTCTGACTGGGAAATGAATCTCAAGATTGTCCTGGGATTCAAGAAGTTACTCTATACTATAGAGAGACCTCTTGGGCCTAAGCCCGGACCTGAGGAAATAGTTGAGCTTGAGCTTTGGAAGACTCATAGCGATGACAACTCTGCCGCTCAGTCCATTATGCTTACTGCTATGACTTAACAATTCTGTCGACAGAACAAGGGATTGGATCCCTATAACATGGTTGTGAAGTTGCATGATCTTCATCGATATAATCTTAGATCGCAGAGATATGAGTTACAGAAGAAGCTCTTTCGTGTACGCATGTCAGAGGGTACATCTGTTGAGCACCATGTGTCACAGATGATTGCTGACATCGATCAGCTGGCATATATGGGCATTGTCTTCGAGGCTGAGACTTCAATAGAATTGATCTTGCAGTCTCTCCCCGACACTTGGAGTGGGTTCATCATGAACTACAATATGATGAACCAAGACGATACTCTGGGAGAGTTAATATCCATACTGAAAGAAACTGAAAAGGAGCTTCTAAAGGGCAAGAAGCGCGAGGCGCACTTTGCTTCAACATCTCAGACTCCGAGGGCTTGGCCCAAGGCGACTGGAGGTGTAAAGAAGAAGAAACATAAGAAGAAGGGCAAGGCTAAATCGTCAAATGGTTCTGGGAAGCCTAAGGACAAATCCCAAGATGTATGTCTGCAGTGCGGGAAGCGGGGTCACTAGAAGCGTGACTGCCGCGAGTACAAAGCACACATGAAAGAAATCAAAGCGGGCAAGGCACCGGCTTCAGGTATGTTTGTTATAGAAATAAACATGTCTACTACTAGTTTTAAAAAATTGGATTTTTGATTCTGGTTGTGGTACTCACATATGTAATGATGTGCAGGATCTGCGGATTACCAGGATACTGGCCTCATGGGAGATTGATCTACGCGTTGGAAATGGGACATGAGTCACCGTTTTGGCCGTGGGCACTTATGTTTTGGAACTACCCTCGGGGCATGTACTTGAACTTACAGACTGTTATTTTGTACCTAGTTTGACTATGAATATTATTTCTATATCTATGTTAGCCCAATGCGGGTATACTTTTGTATTTAGAAACACTGAGTGTTTTATGTATAAAAATGATATGGAAATTTGCACAGCTGATGCAAATAATGGTCTTTATATTTTGAATATTAATCAATCTCAAACATATAATGTAACAAACAAAAGGCTTAAAGTAATTAACAAATATGAAACTTATATGTGGCATTGTCGTTTAAGACACATAAACAAGACACGTATAGCCACACTTTCAAAGAGTGGGTACTTGGACGGATTTGATCCTAATTCATATGACGTCTGCGAATCTTGTTT
The DNA here is from genome assembly GCA_019454045.1 of Zanthoxylum bungeanum. Taxonomy (NCBI): domain Eukaryota; kingdom Viridiplantae; phylum Streptophyta; class Magnoliopsida; order Sapindales; family Rutaceae; genus Zanthoxylum; species Zanthoxylum bungeanum. The sequence continues at coordinate 47,735 of SKCR01047291.1, forward strand.
ATTAAGCAAAATGCCTAAAAAACCTTTTAGCGATAAAGATGCATATGCCACCGAACCGTTAGCCCTCGTTCATAGTGACATATGTGGGCCCATGTCTAGCCAGACTAGAGGTGGATATGAATACTTCGTAACCTTTATGGATAATGCATCGCGTTATGGTTATGTGTATCTTATGAGACAAGAGTCAAAAACCTTTGAGAAATTCAAAGAGTTTCGACACGAAGTTGAAAAACAGACCGGCAAAAGTATTAAGACATATCGGTCGGACCGTGGTGGCGAATACTTGAGCAATGAGTTTCTTGATTACTTGAAAGAATATGGTATTCTTTCACAGTGGACTCCTCCTGGAACACCACAATTAAACGGTGTGTCCGAACGGATAAACCGAACCTTGTTAGACATGGTAAGGTCTTTGATGAGTCGTACAGAGCTACCTATTTCTTTCTGGGGATATATATTGAACAGTGCAATACTTATTTTGAATAAGGTTCTGTCAAAGTCTGTTCAACAGACTCCATATGAAATATGGACAGGAAAGAAACCAGGTTTCTCATTCCTGAAGATTTTGGGATGCTGGGCATACGTCAAACGTTTGGAAGGTACCAAACTTGAACCCAAATTGGATAAATGCCTATTCGTAGGATATCCTAGGGAAACCAAATGATATTACTTCTATCACCCACAAGAGAACAAAGTATTTGTTGCTCTACATGCGGTTTTCCTTGAAAAGGAATTCCTAAATACAATGGTTAGTGAGAGGAAAGTAGAACTCGATGAAAATCGGAGTGATACTGTTCCTGGCACATAATCCTTAACGAAACATAAACAGTCCATCAGGGATGAGACTGTACCATAATCTTCGATTACACAAGGACCGCGTAGGTCGGAGAGAGTCAGAAAACAACCTGAGAGGTATGGGTTTTTGATTTCAACTCATGTGGATATTAATCTTATTGAGGATAATGAGCCAGCTATGTATGAGGAAGTGATACAAGATATCGATTTCGCTTTATGGCAAGAGGCCATGAAGTCTGAAATGGATTCCATGTACACCAACCAAGTTTGGACACTGGTTGATGCACCAGAAGGCGTAAAGCCTATTGGTTGCAAATGGGACTTCAAGAAGAAGACCGACATGGATGGCAACGTATAAATATACAAAGCTAGGCTTGTAGCGAAGGGGTATCATCAACGACATGGTGTCGATTACGATGAAACTTTTTCACCCGTTCCATGATTAAATCCATTTAGATAATGCTTGCTATTGCTGCATATTTCGATTACGAGATATGGCAGATGGACGTCAAAACCGCTTTCCTTAACGGAAACCTTTTGGAGGATGTTTACATGCAACATCCTGACGGTTTTGTCGTACCAAGACTTGCAAACAAGGTTTGTAAGTTAAATCGATCCATTTATGGATTGAAGCAAACATCACGTTCTTGGAACCAATGTTTTGATGAGATCATAAAAGAATATGATTTCGTTTAAAACAAGGATGATCCTTGTGTATATAAGAAGGTTAGTGGGAGCGCACTGATATTCATTGTCCTTTATGTTGATGATGTATTACTTATTGGCAATGACATTCCCATGTTAACGTCGGTAAAAGCTTGGCTTTCATTAAAATTCTCCATGAAAGATCTGGGAGAAACAGCCTTTATTCTAGGAATAAAGATCTACCGGGATAGATCTAGAAAGATACTTGGACTCTCCCAGAGCACGTACATTGACAAAGTGTTGAAGAGATTCAACATGGATCAGTCCAAGAAGGGACTGTTGCCAGTGTCACATGGCGTCACTCTATCTAAGGACATATGTCCTAAAACTCAAGATGAGAGAGACAACATGAGTCGGATACCGTTCGCCTCGGCAGTCGGATCGATCATGTATGCCATGATATGTACGCGACCTGATGTCTCGTATACTTTGAGCATGTGTAGTCGTTATCAGGCCGATCCAGGTGAAGGTCACTGGATGGCGGTTAAGAATATCCTTCAGTATCTTAGACGAACTAAGGATGATTTCTTAATCTATGGAGATGGAGAACTTGAGGTAACTGGGTATACCGATGCAAGTTTCCAAACCTACAAAGACGACTGCAAGTCACAATCCGGGTACATATTTTGTTTGAACAACGGAGCAATAAGTTGGAAATCTTCTAAGCAAGAGACTGTTGCATATTCAACAATAGAAGCGGAGTATATTACTACAGCTGAAGCAGCAAATGAGGCAGTTTGGATCCGTAAATTCCTAATTGGATTAGGAGTAGTTCCGTTAGCACCTGAACCTGTTCCATTTCATTGTGACAATAACGGAGCTATAGCACAGGCTAAGGAACCGCGGTCTCATCAACGATCCAAGCATGTTCTTTGACGTTTCCATATGATTCGTGAGATCATACATCGTGGCGATGTGAAGATCGAGAAGGTCGCATCAGATGACAACCTTGCAGATTCGCTGACAAAATCTATTCCTCAGTAAAAGTTTAAGCGACATGTACATAGTTTAGGTGTTAGATGCTTGAGTGACTGGCTATAGGCCAAGTGGAAGATTGTTGGATAGTTATGACCCATAGCGTCATTATTTGTGAAAGACATTGTGGTTTTTGTACAAATTAACTATATGACAGTGGAAATTACCTTTTATCATTTTGTAATTTATTTACTTGGACATATAAATGGTAAAAAAAGTCCCCTTATGATTAGTTCCGGAATGATAAGATATGGGACAGTATCAATCCATAACGGTTTAATCATTAAACATCCCTAGTCGTAGTATTATCGAGACTGGACATCGATAATGCGAAATAGACTAGTATTGCACTTCTGTGTGTTATGGAAGCGTAACAACATAGTTCTCATATATTTAAGTAACGGATACTTATGCAAGTGTGATAGGAGGTTGTGTTTACCGATGGTATGGAAACAGCTTCGCTCTAGATAGACCCCGCAGAATCTCATTGGTAGTATGTGTAGGAAACGCTTTCCCTCGCGCAGCGGAAGCGGTTAGGCTCACAAACCGAACTTGAAAAATTTTTCTGCTCTCCCTTCGTTTTGGCCGAACCACACCAGTGAGTTCACTGATGTTTTGCTTCTGTTTTGGACAAGATTTCAGCCCCGGAATATCCCCGAAACTATCCCCAAAGAGCCCCTTGAATTGCAGTGAATTAGTGGACTGTTTTGGACTCGTTACACGCGCGAACTGCACCCAATTTGAACAAGTGATTTAGGTGAACTGTTGTATATTTCAGATCTTATTTTTCAATAAAAATCAATCCTAACACAGCCCTAAAAATCCCTAAAATTGTTTCCCAAAAACCCGAGTTAAAACCAAACAAAACCAAACCCCAAGGGAAGCAATTTGCGTGCGGCAGTGGGCTGGAATTTTGCCCACTGCCGTGAGGTGTATATGAGGGTAAGGAGGTCTTTTCGACGTCACAAGGTATTCCGAACTATGTCTCGTTACCAACGGAGGGTAGTGTGGGCTACACTCATAAATTAATCTCTAAACGGTTTAGAGAAAAAGATCACACACCGAATTAATTTCAGGTTCTTCAATTCACTCTCTCAACTTTTAAGAGCTTAAACAAGAGATGGAGGCTAGGGTTTTCAAAGTCTTGGATCTGAAAAATTAAATCATAATTTTTCTTTTATACTTATGGCTAATTTGTTTCATAAAACAAATCAACCATTAGTCACTAATCTTTGTGAAATTCGGCCAAGGTAGGAATCCATGTTTGATTTTTCTTCCAAAATAAACAAATCCTAATCCTATCCTTATCACGTAGGGAATTTCGGCCAAGCTAGGGAATTAATTTTGGATTTGATTTTGTTTCTTAAACAAACAAATCCTATTCATTATCCATGTAGGAATTTCGGCCATGATGGGTAATTAGGATTTGATTTTGTTTCTTAAACAAACAAATCATATTCATTTTCCAATAAGGAATCCTACATTGGTAATAATTCTTAGCCTTATTAAATTATATCATATATAATTTAATGTTCTATTTTAAATAATTATCATATAATTATTAATACCTTATATTAAATTTTAATATAAAGTCTCAAGTGTGATTAACTAATATTATTAATCATATTAATAATATTTATTATTTGTTAGTATATAATTGGACTGTCCAATTATATTAGCTCCGCTAAAGTATATCGAGCTAGCACGGGGACCAAATGGACCTACGGTTCCGAGCTCCAATAATCTCGAAATATTGATTAAGCTTTTAATTAAATATTCCGAATTATTAACTTCAAATTATTCCACTAAAAATCCGAAGTTGCACTCTCATTGACGTAGATGAAATATTAAGCTGAACCAAGTCGGTGTCCACCGATATAGTCATTGCATACGAATTGATCCTTCACGAATATCTCGTAATTAGAGCCGGGTCATAATGTCCGTTATACCCATCTAATTATTTTTACCTTAAGTACCATTGATTCTCTAATGAACGATTTATTCATAACTATTATTAATTTTAATCTTTCTATTCGTAATAGAAAGATTTGAGCCCTCAAATCCTTCAAGTAGCGAATCAACCCTGAAGAGAGATACTCATCTACTTCTCGCAAGAAGGAGTGAATTCCATGTCTATGTAAGACGTTCCCAGCTACATGACAAACTGTGCCCCCAAAGTACGTAGTTATTGGTTGGGATTGCTACACCAACCTCACCTTTGTAAATCAAATGACACAACCCGCCATGAAGGAGTTCGTAGTACACTCAGGATTAAGATCAATCCATGTATGACCATCAAGTAGATCGAAATGACTTTCTTTGTTTAACAGATATTATAAGAATGTCATTTCTAACTAGGCCCAGTCCTATATGATCACATCATATAAGGTGCCTCCATTCTCATGTCTCTACATGGACGATCTGGATTAATATCGTCATCCAAATATAGAATGGACCGCAGCTATAGATAAACCACAAATAAAGTACCCGATTTGTTTGCTCTCTATGGACTATTTAAGATTACTAACTTCAGTCTTAAATCTTCTGGTGCATGACGTTCATATACCAAGTCTGAAGGTACATAAGTTATCTACGATATTTATGAAGATATATAATATGTGATATTGAACAAACAATTCGATAAATGAATAATGCATCCTTTTATTTCTAAACACATGAAACCGTTTACATCACATGTAGCTCTAGGGCATACATCCCAACAATCTCCCACTTGCACTAGAGAAAATGGGACATGTCACGTAAACCTAGACCATCTAGGTGACCATCAAACACTTTAGCCAGCAAGGTCTTTGTAAACGGATCAGCAAGGTTCTCTGCGGATGCAATCTTTGTGACGCTAACATCCCCTCTCTGCACTATCTCACTGATGAGATGATATTTCCACTCTATATGATTTCCCCTCTTATGGCTTCTTGGTTCTTTAGAGTTTGCCACTGCTCCACTATTATCGCAATAGAGGGTGAGTGGTTTATACATATCTGGAACAACTTCCAGATCTCCCAAGAACTTACGGAGCCAGACTGCTTCTTTAGCTGCTTCACAAGCCGCTATATATTCAGCCTCCATAGTGGAGTCGGCAATGCAAGATTGCTTTATGCTTCGTGTAGGCATTTCATTTTTGCATGTGAAACCCGATGATGAGTCTCATTTGGAGGCACTACATTTTTAGTTAAGGATATTGCAGGAAACGGTCGTCGGAAGGGAATCAGTATTTCAATAGATTCTTATTCACTTGTTTAGTGTCAAACTCACTTGTTGGACCTCCGTTTAGAGCACCTTTGGCCCAAAAAACCCAGAACCATTTAACCTTGGCCCAAACCCACTCACCAAGTCACCACACACCAAACTAAACCAAGCCCACACCACCACTAGGCCCACACGCCCATATCACCTTAAAATACACCCAAATTAAATCAAATATTAATTAAATTAAATATTAACTAAATGAAATATTAATTAAATTAAATAAAACATTAATTAAGTCATTTACCAAATTAAATAAAATATAAAATAAAGTCATGCCTAATTTAGATAAATCAAATATTGTAACTTCCTAACTAAACAAAATCATATACTAAATTAAAGAAATTGCATGCCTAATTAAAATCAATCAAAAAATATTATCCCTAATTAAAAATATATTATTCCTAACTTAAAATATTGCATGCCTAATCAAAACAAATTAAATATACTAACTTCCTAATCAAGCCTAAATTTGTCCCCCCTCAATCTTGTATTTTCCTTGTTTGACACTAAATCCCCCTTCAATACACAATCTCCCTTTCCTTTTTAAATCCATGCAAACCCTAATCCTCCTACCCTCCCATTATAAAAATAACACAATAGCCACCCTAGCTCTCCCCTCTCTCTCGCGGCTAAAACACAAACCAAAGACACCCACAGCCAATGGACGCCACAAGCATACATTGAGCAACCAATAATCGCCCAGCACCCTCACAGCCCTCATCCTCTCTCTTCACATAAAAAAAATAACACCAAAAAAAACCTAAGTAAAACGTGAAATAGCCACCACAGATCAGCCATCACCGACAGCAACAATTTCCCTCAAACAAACAGCCACAACTCATCAACGCAAACCCTCCACTCATCAGCCCCTCATCAACACAGCCTTCACGTAGCACCCTCCAACTTCATGCATTCAGCGCTCACCCATAACTATGCCTAAACACTTCATGTAACAGCACGTTCAACCTTTAACTGCCCTCTCACGCACATAACAAACCCTTTCACACTGGGCAGCCACAAACCTCAGCCCATCGAGCCCTTCAAAAACCATACACATAGCAGCCCCAAAGTCAGCAAAACGTGAACCCTTGAGACTAGAACGTGAGGCCACAAATAATTCTTTACCGATCAATCAAAGCAATATCCCTGGACCAGAAAATAGCTCCCCCACAAATAATCCTTCATACCAGCCACGTAAACCGACCCTTAACCACCCAAAAACAGTAAGCCAAACAGCCCCGAATTAACCCAGAAACTGCCCAGTAAAACTGTCCAGAAACCGCCCAAAACAGTCCCCGAAACACCCAAGACAGTAGCCTTAACACACCTGAAACAGTGACCAGAAAATACAGAGAAAACATCAGCAAAATGGAAGGAAAATAGTGACCAAAACAGCAAAACAGTGAGCTAAGATGTTAATCCAGTGAACCGGAAGAGTTGCGGAGTGATAGCCCTTCCGACGGCCGTGAAATGCGAGTCCGAGAGTCTACAAAAAAGGTTAGACCTGAGGGTATTTTTCACACTCGTTTTCATTTTTATTTTTATTATTTATTGAGTATTGTTCGCATGATTATTATGTTAAAATGCATGTTGTGGCCCTTGAGTAGATAAATATGCATGTATTACGAAATATTGTATGTTGTGACCTTAGAATAAAATGAAAGATGTGTCAACTCTCGCGGTATATCGGATGGAGACCCGGACATAAATTTCATAGCTGATTCCGAATGGACGGTAGTATGATCTGTACTCGGGATACAACTCCACGTACCGCTTGAGTAAACGACACATTCTTTTGTTTTATGTTGCTTTGATTTATTTATTATTTTTTATTTGAATTCATGTATTTATTTATTTGATGTGTTCATGAGATGGTATTCAAGCATGATTTAGCCCATTTACCTGTTCATTTTTAAGCATGATTAGTCATTTATTTTGCGTTACGGTTGTTCTTTGTTTTTTCGCATTATATGATCGAAGTATGTTCATGAGATTGCCGTGTGATATTGCATGTTTTCTGTTATGATGATTACTTTCATGCATGTGAACTTAAAAGTAGAATTATCCTTGGAAATATGTTGCTTAGGCTTGGTTGAATTATTGCACAAATCATTTTACTACAAGTGACATAAGTAAGGGACCATTCCGAACTCAACGATTTGAGGTCTTCCCTTGCGAGGGGTGAGTGCGGCCTTAAATCTCATTTTCCCGGTTCACACCGGGTGGCGACTCTATTATTCTCCGGTTTAGTCCCACGCAGGCTACTTCGTACTCCCAACCGGGCCGCGAGCCCGGGACAGCATGCGTCGCCCCAGTTTCTGTGTCCCACAGTCTGGCGACTCCACTGGGGATAAAGAATCGGCCCCGAAATAATGTCTTGTAATATTATGATTTGTGCTTTAATTGACTGTGTTTACCGTGGGTTAAAAGGGGTTTAATCATAGGCATTTTGAGGCTAGGTAATGGTTTCGTGTCTTCCCTCACTCACTACCTTTCTTGAAGGAAAAGCTGTGAAGGCACCTAGATAATCATCTACCTGTAGCCTATTGTGACAGACTAATCTGGAGGACTCGTTGTTTATTCCTGACACCAAGCGATAAGAGCCTAAGAGGCTTGGGTATTTAAGTGAGCCTCGCTCCACCTTCCCTCTGGGGAATCTACAATGGGAAGTCCATTTGACAGTCAGTCACAACCATAGCTCGTTGGCACGTACCTTAGTGTATAAAAAGGTGAACTCACTTGGTCGCTCGAACCCTTGAGTGGGGAGACCTAGTTGTGGGCCATCCTTCCCCGGTGAGAGCCTTTGTCTACACTCTTGCGAACCCACACGTAGACCGGGGTTGTATGACCTATAGCAACCATTTCCTTGTGTTTGTGGGCCATCCTCATTTGGACGCAGTTGGACTTCTTGTCAGAAATGCGAACTTGTTGGGCTATTTAAACTGGGACGAGTTCGTATCCTATGACAATTGGGCCAAAAGCTTCTGAAATGTCGATGGGCCGCTCTGTAGAAATTGTTGCTTTATGGCTGGATTATCTATTATATGTTTGTGTTTGGGGAACATTATCATTTGGATCCATTCGGACCTTTTTTCATGAGATATGGGCTTGTTGGGCCATTTAAACTGGGACAAGAACATGTCTTATGATGATCGGGCCAAAAGCTTCCAAAACGCCAATGGGCTATTATATGTTTGTGTTTAGGAACATCTTCATTTGGATACGGTTAGACTTCTTGCCATGAGATGTGAACTTGTTGGGCCATTTAAACTGGGACGAGTTCACTCCTATGACAGTTAGCCCAAAAGCTTCTAAAATGATGATGGGCCGATTTGTGTGAAAATTTTAATGAGTTGATATATTTCTTGTATCGCATGCATCTCATCCATCACATGCACCTCATGCATACATGCACCATGTTAACCCCCTTTTGTCTTGAAAGCCATCATAGATACCCGTTGGTTAGGGAAGAGGGCAGACTTGTCAAAAGAACGAGCAGCCACCAAGAGTACCGGCAGAAGACCTAACCCAATGGGATAGGAAACTCAATCATGCATATATGCATACACGTAACATATTTGCATCCTTTTTATGTTTGTTATGTTTTGTAATAATAAGTTTCAAAGGAGAAAAAAAAAAGAAAGCGTCAAATGCAAGCCAACCAGAAGCAGCAACAGTACAATGTCAGCAGTCTTCAGGAATGAATCACAGGGGCGAGGCCCATATCAGTATCAGTCTGGGGGCGAGGCCCATATCAGTATCAGTCTGGGGGCGAGGCCCATATCAGTATCAGTCTGGGGGCGAGGCCCATATCAGTATCAGTTTGGGGTGAGGCCCACATCAGTATCAGTTCGGGGGCGAGGTCCATATCAGTATCAGTTGTGGGTGAGGCCCACATCAGTATCAGCTGGGGGCGAGGCCCATATCAGTATCAGTTAGGGGCAAGGCCCACATCAGTATCAGTTTAGGGCGAGGCCCATATCAGTATCAGTTTGGGGCGAGACCCATATCAGTATCGGTCTGGGGCGAGGCCCATATCAGCATCAGTTTGGGGATGAGTCCCAGGGCCGAGGCCCATATCAGTATCGGTTTGGGGATGAGTCCCAAGGGTCGAGGCCCACATCCGCATCGGTTTGGGGGCGAGGCCTATATCAGTATCAGTTTGGGGTCGAGGTCCACATCAGTGTCAGTTTAGTGGCGAGGCCCACATCGATATCGGCTTGGGGGCGAGACCCATATCAGCATCATGCATCCATGCATACATGCATACATATCATATACATACAATTTTTATTTTGTTCGTAGGATTGTAGCGGTAAAGACCATCTCATCAAGCAACATATGTCGAAAATGGCGTTCCAAAATGGAGCACACACAGCAAATGCCGAAAATGGCGTTCCAAAATGGAGCACAAACAGCAAATGTCGAAAATGGCGTTCCAAAATGGAGAACACACAGCAAATGCCGAAAATGGCGTTCCAAAATGGAGCACAAGTAACAGATGCCAAAAATGGCGTTCCAAAATGGAGCACACACAACAGATGCCGAAAATGGCATTTCAAAATGGAGCACACGCAACAGGTGCCGAAAATGGCGTTCCAAAATGGAGCACACACAACAGATGCCGAAAATGGCATTCCAAAATGGAGCACACATAGCAAATGCCGAAAATGGCGTTCCAAAATGGAGCACACGCAACAGATGCCGAAAATGGCATTCCAAAATGAAGCACACGCAACAGACGCCGAAAATGGCGTTCCAAAATGGAACACACACAACAGATGCCGAAAATGGCACTCCAAAAATGGAGCACGGTTCGGGAATGAACCAGGGGTCGCAGCACCTCACCACCAAATCAAATCAACTCAACACATGGCAAGTCAAGTGGCAGCTAGCGAGCCAGGTAAGTGAAAATGCATTGCATAACTTTGATAGGATTGTTCAAAGTCACACACTGCACAAGTCCCATCAAAGTGGGGGCGACTGTAGGCAATGCATTTTTTCATGTGAAACCCGATGATGAGTCTCAGTTGGAGGCACTAACTTTTTAGTTAAGGATATTGAAGGAAACGGTCGTCGGAAGGGAATCGGTATTTCGTTAGATCTTATTCACTTGTTTAGCATCAAACTCACTTGTTGGACCTCCGTTTAGAGCACCTTTGGCCCAAAAAACCCAGAACCATTTAACCTTGGCCCAAACCCACTTAACAAGCCACCACACACCAAACTAAACCAAGCCCACACCACCACTAGGCCCACACGCCCATATCACCTTAAAATACACCCAAATTAAATCAAATATTAATTAAATTAAATATTAACTAAATAAAATATTAATTAAATTAAATAAAACATTAATTAAGTCATTTACCAAATTAAATAAAATATAAAATAAAGTCATGCCTAATTTAGATAAATCAAATATTGTAACTTCCTAACTAAACAAAATCATAAACTAAATTAAACAAATTGCATGCCTAATTAAAATCAATCAAAAAATATTATCCCTAATTAAAAATATATTATTCCTAACTTAAAATATTGCATGCCTAATCAACACAAATTAAATATACTAACTTCCTAATCAAGCCTAAATTTGTCCCCCCTCAATCTTGTATTTTCCTTGTTTGACACTAAATCCCCATTCAATACACAATCTCCCTTTCCTTTTTAAATCCATGCAAACCCTAATCCTCCTACCCTCCCATTATAAAAATAACACAATAGCCACCCTAGCTCTCCCCTCTCTCTCGCGGCTAAGACACAAACCAAAGACACCCACAGCCAATGGACGCCACAAGCATACATTGAGCAACCAATAATCGCCCAGCACCCTCACAGCCCTCATCCTCTCTCTTCACACAAAAAAATAACACAAAAAAAACCTAAGTAAAACGTGAAATAGCCACCACAGATCAGCCCTCACCGACAACAACAATTTCCCTCAAACAAACAGCCACAACTCATCAACGCAAACCATCCACTCATCAGCCCCTCATCAACACAGCCTTCACGTAGCACCCTCCAACTTCATGCATTCAGCGCTCACCCACAACTATGCCTAAACATTTCACGTAACAGCACGTTCAACCTTTAACTGCCCTCTCACGCACATAACAAACCCTTTCACACTAGGAAGCCACAAACCTCAGCCCATCGAGCCCTTCACAAACCATACACATAACAGCCCCAAAGTCAGCAAAACGTGAACCCTTGAGACTAGAACGTGAGGCCATAAATAATTCTTTACCGATCAATCAAAGCAATATCCCTGGACCAGAAAACAGCTCCCCTACCGAATAAACGAATAGCCTTGCAACCAAAACCGCATAAGAACTGCCCAGAAAATACCTCAATCAGCCACGCCAAAACATGATCAGCACATGCCCTTCACTCACTCGACTCTCGGCCAAATCAAAACAAAACAAATAATCCTTCATACCAGCCACGTAAACCGACCCTTAACCACCCAAAAACAGTAAGCCAAACAGCCCCGAATTAACCCAGAAACTACAAAGTAAAACAGTCCAGAAACCGCCCAAAACAGTCCCCAAAACACCCAAGACAGTAGCCTAAACACACCTGAAACAGTGACCAGAAAATACAGAGAAAACAACAGCAAAATGGAAGGAAAATAGTGACCAAAACAGCAAAACAGTGAGCTAAGACGTTAATCCTGTGAACCAGAAGGGTTGCGGAGTGTAAGCTCTTCCGACGGCCGTGAAACGCGAGTCTGAGAGTCGACAAAAAAAGGTTAGACCTGAGGGTATTTTTCACACTCGTTTTCATTTTTATTTTTATTATTTATTGAGTATTGTTCGCATGATTATTATGTTAAAATGCATGTTGTGGCCCTTGAGTAGATAAATATGCATGTATTACGAAATATTGTATGTTGTGGCCTTGGAATAAAATGAAAGATGTGTCAACTCTCACGGTATATCGGATGGAAACCCAGACATAAATTTCATATCCGATTCCGAATGGATGGTAGTATGATCTGTACTCGGGATACAACTCCACGTACCGCTTGAGTAAACGACACATTCTTTTGTTTTATGTTGCTTTGATTTATTTATTATTTGTTATTTGAATTCATGTATTTATTTATTTGATGTGTTCATGAGATGGTATTCAAGCATGATTTAGCCCATTTAGCTGTTCATTTTTAAGCATGATTAGCCATTTATTTTACGTTACGGTTGTTCTTTGTTTTTTCCCATTATATGATCGAAGTATGTTCATGAGATTGCCGTGTGATATTGCATGTTTGCCGTTATGATGATTACTTTCATGCATGTGAACTTAAAAGAAGAATTATCCTTGGAAATGTGTTGCTTAGGCTTGGTTGAATTATTGCACAAATCATTTTACTACAAGTGACATAAGTAAGGGACCATTCCGAACCCAACAATTTGAGGTCTTCCCTTGAGAGGGGTGAGTGCGGCCTTAAATCTCATTTTCCCGGTTCACACCGGGTGGCGACTCCATTATTCTCCGGTTTAGTCCCCCGCGGGCTACTCCGTACTCCCAACCGGGCCGCGAGCCCGGGACAACATGCGTCGCCCCAGTTTCTGTGTCCCACACTCCGCCAAACAATAGCCCCACCACCTAGGGTGAACACTGATCCAGATGTTGATTTTCTGGAATCGACATCTGTCTGAAAATCAGATTCTGTATATCATCTTATGATCATATCCTCACCAGAATATACTAGCCTATAATCTCTCGTTCTCTTAAGATATTTGAGATTGTATTTCACAACCACCCAGTGATCCAATCTCGGGTCTGATTGAAACCTACTGACTACTCCCACTGCAAAACAGATGTCCGGTCTCGTGCATAACATGGCATACATGAGACTACTAACTGCTGAGGCATATGGGATATGTCTCATTTCCTCAATGCCCTGAGGTGTCTTAGGAGACTGTTCCTTCGACAAATGAATTCCATGCCGAAAAGGCAGATTGCCTTTCTTGGAATTCTGCATCCCGAATCGCACAAGGATCTTGTCGATGTAGGATGCCTGAGACATAGCTAACAGTCGTTTCTTACGATCTCGAAGTATCTGGATCCCAAGAACATAACTCGCCTCTCCCAAATCTTTTATTTGGAATTGCTCAGCTAGCCAGGTTTTTACGTCTGATAATATCCTTACATCATTCCCAATGAGTAAGATGTCATCAACGTATAAGACAAGAAAAACCACATTCCCATCAATGACGCGCTTGTATACACAAGTCTCATCAACATCATGCTCAAAATTATAGGACTTGATCGTTGTATCAAATCTTATATTCCAAGATCGAGATGCCTGCTTGAGTCCATAAATGGACCTTTGCAGTTTGCAAACTTTTTGCTCTTGACCTTGGGCAATGAACCCTTTTGGTTGTATCATATATATACTTTCATCAAGATTGCCATTCAAGAATACAGTCTTGACGTCCATTTGCCAAATTTCATAGTCATAATATGCGGCTATGGATAGAAGAGTGCAGATGGATTTTAACATAGCTACTGGCGAGAAAGTTTCCTCATAGTCAACTCCCTCTTTCTGGGTATAACCATTGGACACTAGTCTAGCTTTGAAGGTCTGTACCTTCCCATATGATCCCCTCTTCCTCTTGTAGATCCACTTGCAACCTATGGTTTTCACCCCATCAGGTTAGTCTACAAGTTCCCAGACTGAGTTGGAGTACATGGACTCCATCTCTAGGTTCATGGCTTTGAGCCATTCTTCTTTGTCAGAATCATCCATTGCACTACTATAGGTCAATGGATCATCTATACCATTGTTGGAGGCGACAACTTGTGCCTCTCCAACCCCTAGGTAGCGATCATATTGTCGTACAACCCTCTCACTACGTCTAGGTGGTAGATCATTCTGACTGGGAAGTATCTGACTATCAGATGTCGAAGGTGCTATGTATTTGTCAACTTTTGTTGACGATGGCGCGCTGGTCGAACTAGTAAGTAACTCCTCGAGTAACATTTTACTACGAGATTTGAACTCCCTTATATAATCCTCCTCTAGAAACGTAGCATTTGTCGATACAAATACTTTGTTATCATCAGGACTATAGAAGAATCCACCCCTAGTTTCTTTCGGGTATCCTACAAATAGGCACACCTGAGAACGTGGTTCCAGTTTCGTAGTCTTATTCTTCAGCACATGTACTGGACACCCTCATATGCGGAAATATCGTAAACTAGCTTTACGACCATTCCACAACTCTAAGGGAGTCTTAGGAACAGACTTTGATGGAACTACATTAAGGGTATACATTGCGGTTTGCAGTGCATATCCCCAGAATGAACTAGGTAGTGAGCTATAACTAAACATAGATCTCATCATGTCTAGTAGGGTTCGATTTCTCCTTTCTGCAACACCATTTTGTTGTGGTGTTCCAACTGCTGTGAGCTGGGATACTATCCCATGCTCAACTAAGAATTCCTCGAAGTCTCTGTCGAGGTATTCCCCTCCACGATCCGATCGTAGAGTTTTGATTGTCTTACCTAATTGGTTCTCAACCTCAGCACGATACTCTTTGAACTTTTCTAAGGAATCTGATTTGTGATGCATTAGGTAGACATACACATATCTTGAATAATCGTCAATGAATATGACGAAGTATTCATAACCACCTCGAGCTTTTACATTCATTGGTCCGCAGACGTCCGAGTGTATTAGCTCCAGTGGTTTACTGGCTCTTATACCTTTTACAGAAAAAGGTCTATTGGTCATTTTTCCTTCTAAACAGGATTCACAAACTGGTAAAGTCCAGAGCTTTAACTGGTTTAAGGCTCCGTCCTTTATCAATCTATTTATCCGGTCAAGGTTGATGTGACCAAGTCTAAGATGCCATAGATATGTGTCATCATGAGAAATCTTTTGCCGTTTCATTTTCGGTTTTTCAACCTTAAACATTTTAGTGTTGAGCAGTGACTTATGTGTTAACGGTCTTAACACATACAAGTTATTTTCTGAGTTTCCTGTGCATATAGTTAATCCATTTCTACCAATAATAACCGAATTGCTATTAAAAGAAATTGAATAACCATCATCCATAAGTCTAGAAACAGAAATTAGATTCATGCGGAAACCAGGAATGAATAACACATTGTTCAAACTTAAATAACTATTATTAATAAAATTTAAACTGGAAACTCCCACTGCTCTTGCTGAAACGGCATCCCCTGTCCGGACTCTCATGGTGTAATCACCTTCAGCAAGGTCCCTCCATGAATCAAGTAGCTGTAAAGAAGAACAAACATGGTTAGTGGCCCCGGAATCAATAATCAAAGCGGATTTATCATCCTATACTAATAGAGATTCAATAACGAGTAAATCATATTTACCTGTTTCCTTTTTCTCCTTCAGCTCAGCAAGGTATTTAGGATAGTTCATTTTCCAATGCCCATTCTTGTCGCAATGGAAACATTTTCCTTTGGGCTTGGTATCCTTGGAGCCTTTCTTGTTCTTCTTTTTCATGGGCTTACCATTAGTCTTTCCAGTGCCTTTCTTCTTCTTCTTTGTAGATTTGGAAGATTCGGCAACATTTTCCTCTGCACTGGACTTACGAGGATCCACCAGCATGGATTCGTAATGGGTGAGCTCATTAAGCAGTTGGGTCAAAGTAAAAGACAACTTGTTCATAACATAGTTGCTTTTAAACTGCAGGAAACTCTTCGGAAGAGTTTCCATAATCATGGTCACCTGGCTACGCTCGTCAATACAAGCTCCATAGGTTTCAGCAGTATTAAGATAAGTCATCGTCTTTAAGACATGCTCTCGGACTGATGTCACACCCTTCATCCTAGCAGTCATTGCTGAGACCATGGCCTTATGGCGTTGACGCTCCGAAGGCTGCCCAAACATGCCCTGAAATGACTCCATCATCTGAGATGCTAGAGCCATAGGTTCATGCTTTGCAGCAAGAACCTCAGACATCCCTGCTAGCAAGTAGCAGCGGGCTTTCTCATTTGCTGTGACCCATTTCTAGTAGGTATCGCTCACAGCTTGGCCAGCATTTCTGGCCGGCTCGGGAGGACGTTCCTCCGCCAGGACAAACTTAAGGTCTTCACAGACCAGGATAGCGTTCATGTTACTTTTCCACTTAACATAGTTTTCTCCGGTCAATTTATCATTTGAGAGTATGGAAATAATTTGAGAAACCATGGCTGAAAATAAAATAAACATGCATTTTAACATTCATTCATCGCATATTAAAATCATCAAAGAATTTTGGCATAAAATTAAACATGATGCATGAACCATGAATAATGAATAAGAAACCTAAAAGAATTACTATGCCACAGAGATCTATCATCCCACAAGTAAGTGCCGCCGTAGGGTAGGTCAAGTACTCGCATGATAGATTGAGACAATCTCAGCTGTTTCAATATATGCGAGAATAACTCTTATTCCTATATTAAACAACTACCGTTTAATTTGATCAAGGAATTTCATTAACAGTTAATTATTCCTTTGTGAGTGTAACCCGCCGTTTCGGGATTCTTTGACTTAATAAGTGAAGTGTCGCCGTAGGGTAGGTCAGTTCACAAGATACATCTAGAATCCCTATCCTCTCGGAACCCAAACTTGATTTTGACCCAAAATAGACACCATCTGAATGGGGACGAAAACAAGTCGTCTCGAGACGCCTTTTGAATCTCACGTTTTTGGACTAACAATGGAGATCATGGGATATACTGTCGTATATCCCTCTCCCACTCACTATTTATCCTTGAGGTTTCTATCTAAAATATCTAATATTTTATCCTAACTAGTGTGGATAAACTTATGGCGGCTAAAGCATAATTTATTTACACTAGTTTGTCATAAGTGAGCTAATCAATTTTAACTATTAAAATCGTGTCACTAGTATTTCATTAGTCTCTACTAATAGTTTTACTCTATTAAACTAATTTAATTAGAGTGGTATAAGTGAGCTATAATATTTTAATCTTTAAAATACTAGGCACTTAAAAATCTAAAATTATGGAATTCTAAAAGGTCAAAATTTTAATTAAACATTTTAATAAATCTTAGTGTGTCATAAAATCCAATGTTACATGGAATTGTATCCCGAGTGCAGACCATATATCCGTCCATACGGAATCGGCTATGGAATTTATATTCGGGTTTCCATCCTATATACCAATGGAATTTATTTTGCACCAATTAAGTCCAATATATTAGAATTCAAGTTTTAGACATTAAATCCCATTAATCTAATTAATGATTTTAATGCATATCATTTTCTAAACTTAAACATTTTAAATTGCATAAAATCATAATTTTATGTTAATAATGATAATGCATCTATGACATGTTATGGCAAGTAAAATGCATGAGTGGGCACCCTAGGCTATATGACATGTTATTCAAACAATTCGAAATAAACATACATATAACATAAAATTTATTTTGCATTGACCGGGCTCTTATTTTTCCTATACTAATCTAATTAGTACAAAAGATATACCAAGGCATTCATTGGCCTTCAAATCTCGCTCCAAATTGGTATTGGCTCCTTTTGCGACTTCGGTGCTCCATATTACAAAGAATTGAAATTTTACATTGAAAACTAAAATTACAATGAATATAAACAATGGCCTTATGGCCTTACAACCCAAAATCAAAACCAACTACAAAAATAAGAGCCATAAAAAATTACGACCAATGCATAATCCATTCATCACATGAAATATCAAAACCATTCATCACATGAACTTAATAATGTGCCCACTTATCTAAACATGCATATCATGTTTATAACTCATATAAACATATTTAAAACAGAAACTTTAAATGAAAAAGTGAAGGGTTAAGAGCACTTTTCAACCTTGCTCTTGATGCCAATTGTAGGAAACGCTTTCCCTCGCGTAGCGGAAGCGGTTAGGCTCACGGACCGAACTTGAAAATTTTTTCTGCTCTCCCTTCGCTTTGGCTGAACCACACCAGTGAGTTCACTGATGTTTTGCTTCTGTTTTGGACAAGATTTCAGCCCCAGAATATCCCCGAAACTATCCCAAACAGCCCATTGAACTACAGTGAATTAGTGGACTGTTTTGGACTCGTTACACGCGCGAACTGCACCCAATTTGAACTGGTGATTTGCGTGAACTGCTTTATATTTCAGATCTGATTTTTCAATAAAAATCAATCCTAACACAGCCCTAAAAATCCCTAAAAGTGTTTCCCAAAAAACCGAGTTAAAACCAGACAAAACCGAACCCCAAGGGAAGCAATGTGCATGCGGCAGTGGGCTGGAATTTTTCCCACTATCGTCAGGTGTATATGAGGGTAAGGAGGTCTTTTCGACGTCACAAGGTCTTCTGAACTTTGTCTCATTACCAACGGAGGGTAGTGTGGGCTACACTCACAAATTAATCTCTAAACGGTTTAGAGAAAAAGATCACACACCGAATTAATTTCAGGTTCTTCAATTCACTCTCTCAACTTTTGAGAGCTTGTAGAAGATATAGAGGATAGGGTTTTCAAAGTCTTGGATCTGAAAAATTAAATCATAATTTTTCTTTTATACTTATGGCTAATTTGTTTCATAAAACAAATCAACCACTAGTCTCCCATCTTTGTGAAATTCGGCCAAGGGGTAGGAATCCATGTTTGATTTTTCTTCCAAAATAAACAAATCCTAATCCTTATCACCTAGGGAATTTCGGCCAAGCTAGGGAATTAATTTTGGATTTGATTTTGTTTCTTAAACAAACAAATCCTATTCATTACCCATGTAGGAATTTCGGCCATGGTGGGTAATTAGGATTTGATTTTGTTTCTTAAACAAACAAATCATATTCCTTATCCAATAAGGAATCCTACCTTGGTAATAATTCTTATCCTTATTAAATCATATCATATATAATTTAATGTTTTATTTTAAATAATTATCCTATAATTATTAATACCTTATATTAACTTTTAATATAAAGTCTCAAGTGTGATTAATTAATATTATTAATCATATTAATAATATTTATTCTTTGTGAGTATATAATTGGACTGTCCAATTATATTAGCTCCGCTAAAGTATATCGAGCTAGCACGAGGACCAAATGGACCTACGGTTCTAAGCTCCAATAATCTCGAAATATTGATTAAGCTCTTAATTAAATATTCCGAATTATTAACTTCAAATTATTCCACTAAAAATCCGAAGTTGCACTCTCATTGCCGTAGATGAAGCTGAACCAAGTCGGTGTCCACCGATATAGTCATTGCATACGAATTGATCCTTCACGAATATCTCGTAATTAGAGCCGGGTCATAATGTCCCTTATACCCATCTAATTATTTTTACCTTAAGTACCATTGATTCTCTAATGAATGATTTATTCATAACTATTATGAATTTTAATCTATCTATTCGTAATAGAAAGATTTGAGCGCTCAAATCGTTCAAGTACCGAATCAACCCTTAAAAGAGATACTCATCTACTTCTCGCAAGAATGAGTGAATTCCATGTCTATGTAAGATGTTCCGAGCTACATGACAAACTGTGCCCCCAAAGTATGTAGTTATTGGTTGGGATTGCTACACCAACCTCATATTTGTAAATCAAAGGACACAACCCGCCATGCATGAGTTCGTAGTACACTCAGGATTAAGATCAATCCATATATGACCATCAAGTAGATCGCACTGACTTTCTTTGTTTAACAGATATTATAAGAATGTCATTTCTATCTAGGCCCAGTCCTATATGATCACATCATATAAGGTGCCTCCATTCTCATGTCTCTACATGGACGATCTGGATTAAGGATCATCATCCAAATATAGAATGGACCGCAGCTATAGATAAACCACAAACAAAGTACCCGATTTGTTTGCTCTCTATGGACTATTTAAGATTACTAACTTCAGTCTTAAATCCTCTGGTGCATGACGTTCATATACCAAGTCTGAAGGTACATAAGTAATCTACGGTATTTATGAAGATATATAATATGTGATATTGAACAAACAATTCGATAAATGAATAATGCATCATTTTATTTCTAAACACATGAAACCGTTTACATCACATGTAGCTCTAGGGCATACATCCCAACAGTATGACTATGTGTCTATGGGAATCCGCATCATGGTAGGTGTATTTGGTCTTAACCTGAGACTTACATCGCTAGTACTTGCGACACTCAATACGCTTTAGTTTTTGTCGTCCAGGACTTTAACAGGTTCTGTGTACGCCTCTTCTGGGTTTATTGAGAATCGTAGTGTATTGGATGTGATGTCAAGATGGAAGTATCACTTCAGTCATTTGAAGATGATGATCACGCTAAGGTACAGAACTGATACTCTAATGTGTTGCAACCATCAGGATAATATGACAAGTTCATGATTATCCAATTAAAAAAGACTAGTTGCTTGTAATCTGATATATGCTTTATACGGGGCAGACAATATTCCAGCCTCAGGCCTTGTATGTGACATCCGATACTGGATTGTAATACGCAATACTACGTATACTACGTCTAACAAAGATTATATATTCCTTTAAGAATATTTTCTAGAGAATTGGGTAGGCACGATGCTTTGCTAGAAGCCAACCATGTCTCATAAATCGGTAAAAATGTAGCACGAGGTACGTACGTGTTCAGATAGTCCGACGACCGGATTTACTACCAACATATCCAGGGATCTCATAGGTCACTTCCCAAAGATTCACCGATGACGTATGATTCGAACATAATTAATATGGGATTAATTACGGAGAGATTTTATCTAGGATAAAATACTATATGAAGAGAGAGAACGATTAATTTGGAATTAATCGATAAAATGATATATTCGATATATTAAATGAAATTAGATTTCGACGCGGAATTAAAATTGGATTTTAATTCAGGCAAATGAATTAATTTAGAATTAATTTGCAGGCGATATGAATAGTAATTTTACTTGACATAATTATTTAATTAAATTTAATTTAATTACGTCGCAACAGAAAATTTTTTAATTCGGAATTAGCGAACCGGAGCCTGGGAGTGTATGCGGGCCCACTCAGATTTTGAATTCAAGTGAGGCCCACATGTCACATCACTAGTCATTCATTCACCTTTTTTGTGATGGAAGTTAGTGAATGAAATGAAGGTTGCTTGTTATTCACAAAAAGTGAAAATGTGATGGACATATACCAACTTTAGTATATCTTTTACTTTTGATTTTTGAAATCACAACAATCAACACACTTCATCTCATACTCACGGCTTTGAGCCAATTTTCTCTCAAATTTTTCCTTTGGCCGAGAGTCACTAGGAAGATCAAGGGGATTTTGTTGCAATTTTCTCCATTGCTAGCACATCAAGGAATCATTCAAGGTGATAGGAAAACCTATCATTGAGCTTGGAATCATCATCAAAAGCTTGGAGCTTGGATTTCACAATCAAATGAGACCTTGGCATAAACTTTAAGGAGGAAAGTTTTGTATTTGATGCATCCAATATCCGATCAAAGTGAGTATTATTCTGCAAATTCTTCTTTGAGTATTCACACGTTTCATTGCTTGAATGATATTGGGAAACCTTAGAAACCCAACACCTACGTGATAAGTTCCTACCCAAAATCACCGCCATCGAGGAAATCAATGACCTCGATCAACTTAATTTAGAAGACATAATGGGAAAACTGTAGGTTTATGAGTAGAAACTTCATGGGTATCAAAAGCCCAAAACTATAGCGATAAAGACCGCGAAGGAAGTTGTTCATGGTTCATCTAGTGATGAGGATACCCTCACGGACTATGATTTGGCCTTATTTGCTAAAATGTTTAAGAAGTTTATTAAGCTTAAAAAGAGTGGCTATAGTTATAAAAATGATAAGGAGGATGAGCCTAGAGAGAGTAGGCATAGTAGGAGAGAGTCTGAATAGGATATGGATTGTAGATCCCGTGGTGTCCAGTGCCATAAATGTGAAGGATATGGACACGTTAGATCTGAGTATCCCACATACCTTAGGGCTAAAGGAAAGAAATCCATGGCAGCCTCCCTTGGTGATTCAGAAGGTGATGAGTCTCATAAAGACGAGCAATTATATGGCTTTTATGCTAGTGTGTCAGATGAGAGAGAGAATGTTGTTAAATGTTGATTCAGAAGTCTCTCTCGATGAGTCTGTTGATGAGGAAAGTCTTCAGGTAGCTTATATAGAACTGTTTAATGAGAGTTTAGCTATTAAGAAGACTAATATAGAGGTCAATAAGAGGCTAAAACTATTTGAGCTAGAAAAGAATGAAGCTCAAGCCAAATTTGAGCAAAACCTCTTGATGGTAAATGACCTGGATGAGGGGAATAAAGGTCTAATTTATAGGGTCCAAATATTAGAAACTGAACTTGAAGATATTAGAACCCAGTTGTCTGTATTTTCTAGTGATAATAAAAAGGTGGACCGTATGTTATGTATTAGTTTTGAGCCTAACTGTGATAATGTGTCAACATCTAGAACATTGTATGTCCCTCCTAAACGTGACTTAGGCAAGAAGCCTGTTGAGTGTAGTCATGTAATTCCTCTGTTTGTTCCTTATCCTGTGACCCAACCTTGATCTAGAGGTGTTGTGGGTAAACCTCGCTCTCATCCGAGGTTTGTGCATGTGTGCCATCACTGTGGCAAGGCAGGATACATTAGGTTTAAGTGCTTCATGTTACACAAACAAAAGAAAAGGCCTAAAAGTGTGTCTCATAGATTTGATTCTTTAAATCTAGTTTCTCAAGTTTCTGCATTCAGTGTTCTAAAATGCGTTAGGCGCTAGTCGGGCGGTGACCCAGCGCCTAGCGCCTAGTCGGGGCCTAGGCGGGGCCTGGACGGTTAATCGAAAATTGAGAATTTCTATAATTAGATTTAAGATTTGGTATGATTTGGAGAAATTAATCATAGATAAATGTTATTTGAGTAATGACTAATATTTATAAATGACCAATTTGATGAGAAACTAACAAAAATAGAAAAAAGATTAGATTTTTGAAATTAGAGTTTATGCTCTAAATTGAGATTTTCTTCAAATTGATGAGTTAGAGAGTTAATTTTATAAAGTTAAGGTTAGGGTTAAGATTTGGGTGTGAAATTCGGTCGGAAAAAGCAATTAATTTCGAATTTTGCGTCGGTCAATGGCAGTTGACCGATGAATTTGCAACGAGCACCCGGCCCCAACGATTTGGGGCTAGGCGGGGCAGCCATAGGCCGCCGAACCTATACGTGCCGCCTAGGCGAGCCTAGGCGGGGTGTTTTAGAACACTGTCTGCATTAACAAAACAGACAAAATTTCTTAGTGAGAAACTTCTTTTTTGACGGAATACTCTTATGAAAGAGATTCCTAGAAAGATTTGGGTAAGGAAGTAAGATGACTTCCCATATACTTTTGAATGCCTTGATCCTAACCGGCATGATGAGAGTGCACTTCGGTGTAACTATTCTTAGAAGTTGCATTTGTATTTCTCATTGCATATGTGTGTGCGTGTGCTTTATGTTTTTGTACGTTTAATTCTTTTCTTTCACTGCATACGAGTGTGTGTTTTTTTGTTTTTGTTTCATATCCATTGGTATATATGATGGAAACCCGAACATAAATTTCATAGCCAATTCTAAATGGACAGTAGTATGATCTGCACTCGGGATACAACTCCACATATCATTGGATATTGACAAGACATGTTGTGTCTTTACTTTTTGTGTTTTAAAACTGAAAAATTCAAAAAAAAAATAGAAACTGAAAGAGACCAAAAATATGTTTTTTTTATGGCTTGTTAGAGCATGAATAACATGCGCATGTGATCCTGGTATGTAGGATATTTGATTATGCATGCATGATATGCTGTTATTTTTGTTAATGCTCTATATGCATATGTGTGTGTGATAAAAACACTTGGTATATCTTGTGCTTGAAATTCACATACACGATTTTATTTTATCAAACCTTGGTCGCATGTATAAGTTTTTGGAATGGCAATCTAATCTCTTCCATGCCTTCTTTGCTCAATAGTGTGACCTTTGACTAGTTGACCTTGTGTTATCCCTTTTTGTAAAAGTAAAAATAAATATATATATATATATATATTTTTTAAAAAAATGAGACTCAAGTGCAAAAGAGCCAATGTGGCCAAATTCAAAAGATAAGGGCAAAAACTCTTCACTCAAAAGAGTTGTTAAATATCAGATCATGATATTTATAGGGTAAACAATATAGTATGCAACCAATGTTGCTTATTTTCAGGTCTTAGTGGTACTAGGTTTGAACACCTATTTTGTGGACTTGGTTTGTTTAGAGATGGATTTCTTTGGCTGTGTCCATTTCATAAAATAAGGTCTTAAGCCTTGATTTGTTGTGCACTTTATTTTTCACGCAAGTGCTTAATATGCTTTGGTGTTTATGTCATATGCATAAGTGTTATATTTAGCCATTTTAAAAATGATGCATATTGTTTCATGTCATAAACAGCTGAATAATGATTGGGTATCATTATATATATGCTTGAAATGATGTTTCAGTCAGTTTTGAGATGATTTTTTTTTGTTTATCTCATTGTGTGCTTGTATATGCTTCATATCAATGCATATCATTTATTATACATATCATTGAGTGTTTACTTCTTATTTGATTATTTATTTACTAACTGGGTTAGCCTGTTAGTGAGGGGGAGTAAGTCATGTTTTTTTATACTCTTGTACGTGTTTTCTCCTGTTGCTTAACCTGGTTCCTCCATCATTTGTCATTTCAAGACAAAAAGGGGAAGAGTAGACTAAAGGGGAGTAAGGGGGAGTAGTACCGTAAAATATCCTTTTGATATCTCCGTTTTAAGGAGAGTTATGATTAAGGGGGAGAAAGATATCTACATGTACATGCATGAGTTTAATACTTGTTTTATGTTATACTTGATCATCCAAATATTTTCACGGTATATTGTTGTTTGTGGATGTTTCGGGAAAGCAAGTTTTTTGGTGTGGTGGCATTAATTTCATGACTACTTCGTTAGGTATTAGATCGAGTTCTCTGATAATAAGTCAATGTTTTGATGGTTGACAGTTGGCTATTTTTTTGGGGTCTTTTATCGTAGTCTTTGTAATAGGTAGTGTTTTGTCACGGAACGCCAAATGGGGAGATTGTTAGTTCTATTTTTATTGTCAATTTCCGTAATAAAATAAGTTCAATTGAGTTGTAATGAGTCTTGAAGATATCAGAGCAATTGGACAAGTATTTGGACGATATGAGATAGAGATTTCAGAATGATGTTTACTCTTTTGCATAATCCAGAAGATTTAGAGCTTCAATTAATATGAGGTTAGTTGCATTGGAAAGTAGACTCGTAGACGATCACGTGTATATAAATAACTCATGATTTTTCCAAGAAACGAGAAAGTTACAAGCGTTTTAAGTTACACTTGAAAACTTGTTCGTACTTGCATTCGAATGTTTTCGAGGCACAAACTTTTCGTTTGAGTTCCGTTTGAAGTGAGTTTGAATGTCCATGCGTAAGTAGGTTATATTAGACGCGTTTTTAAGCCAAAATAACATTAGGAAACCCTTTTCCTTTACCCTACCTATATAAATAAACATTGAGCCACATTCCCCAATGGTTGAAACACAAATCCTTTGAGCCAAAATCCTTTAAAGCTTTCAACCTTATTTGAATCTACTATTGAAGACTTCTTATCTTCTTGTCTTCTTTATTAATGGTGAGATTCAATCTTTGATAAACCTTCAATACAACTTAACACAAAAATCCTAATCCTTTAGAGTTCTTTAGGAGGAAGTTTGGTAGTCGGAGTTCCGATGTTAGAAGTGATACAATCTACTCAGAGACTTCAGAGGTTCTGAAGAAAACTGTGGGTTGCAGGCTTGAGGAGTTGCCTTGAGTTCGTGCAGTATTGAGGTATTTGAGTCGATGGAGTTACCATCATAAATTTTTGCCATCGCTGTAAGTTTTTCTCTATACAGTGGATTGGGCTGGCAGCCGATATACATGGAGTGGTTTTTTACTCTCACGAGTTTTCCACTTCATCACCAAGGTCCCTCTTGGATATGTTTCTGGTTTGGGATACCAGCTACCAGTACGCCGGTTGCAATTTGCTGCGGATCAAACTTCTAATTTGGGTAAGTTGATGTATTCATGGTGATAACTCAACAATCAATCATGGATATTGGCGTCTTATATAGAGTACGTATGATGAGTAAAGACTGGTTCTGTGATCAAACCAGATCTTGACGTGAAGATAGGGTATGTCAGTTTACAAGTCAATGGCCGACAGAATTGAATATTCAACTTGGAAGCAGCTGATCAGCAAATTTATGGTTCAGCTTAATTTAAAAATTATTTTGAGAATAAATAATTATCTAATATTTATATTTTAAGTTCATCCACCTCAATCGATATGAATATTTATTTACGTGTAGGTCGATTTTTTTGCCTTACTCATGTTAAATATATAGATAGTATGGACCCACTTATGCATGAGTTAATTCTGTTGTCATATTGAAATTCAATCGATATGAATATTATTATTATTAGTAATAATATTATTATACGGAATCATTAAAATAAGAAAAGAAAATTTTAAATATGACGATCATAGCCACTCATTCCCGCATTCTTTTTTCCGTGAGTTTATATTGATGAAAATATCTCACATCGACTGAAAAATGATATTGGTCTCTAAATATAAGAATAAAGCAACATTTTATTTAAATCATTGGAAACCCCTACCGCCAAATCACTCATTTCAGGTTTAATGGAGTAGGTAAAACCTTCGGCTGTCTCAGGCTCTTACAAGAAACGCACTCCCTGAATTCGAACCCATGACCTCAATGTGAGATCTTGAACCCTACACCACCAAACCACGTTCCTTGTAGACAAGAATAAAGCAACACTCTAACTCTCAAACTAATTTTTAGGATGAGTTGGACTCATTAATTATAATATGGTATCAGAGATAATCTCATATATGAGTAAGTTCATACTACCTACTCATATGACTCGAATCAGATAAAATATCAATATGCACATAGGGGAGTGGGCATGCACGTGAAGGATAATATTGAGAAAAATATCTTATATAAATTGATTCAGAAGTAATATTGATTTTTAAATATAAATATAAGATAATCCTTAAGTCTAGTTAGCTTTCAATTACACTCTTGAATTTTAGTAGTTTCAAAACCTTATATTATAGGCTCAAAACAAATAATTGTATATTAAATTATTAGCACATAAAGACGACTATATTAGTACACATCTTTTCATCACTCTTGAGGGTCATGCTACTGTTTTAAACAAGATTATTTCTTACAGATATTTAAGTAGAGTGGGTTAAATTCTCGATTATCTCAGACTCTTATAAGAAACGTACTTCCTGTGGATGCTGATTTTCACTCGAGGTCTAGAATCGAGAATTTGTAGGTTGGGGGAACTAGCGATCCTACGAAACAAAGGTAGAGTGAGCATTGAGGTTACTGCCCACCGGTGTGGTGTACCTGAGCGTTAACGCTGCCTATCGATTGAACCAAACAAATGCCATGTTTTTTAGCTTGACTCTACATGAGCCATTGTAGATGTTCTCAGTTGAAAGAACCAGATGAAGGTCAGGATCATGAACTCGAATCTACATGAGCCATTGTGGATGTACCTAGTCGACTGAACCAGTTTGAAGGTCAGGATAATCATCACTCTACTGATCAAAGGACCGGTGGAGTCTTCAATATCGTATGGACCAGATGGGGGCCTTGTCTTCATTTCACTCGATACGAGTCTATGGGGGATGTCCCCGATCGATTGAACCAGATGAAGGTTCTGGGTATTATTCATATGACATTGTCGTATGGACTGAGGGAAGTCCATGTCTATAGTTGACTTAATGTGAGTCCACGGGGGATGTCCCCGATCGACTGAACCAGATGAAGGTTCATGAGATAATTCACACGACATTGTCATATGGACTGTAGGAAGTATATGTCTTCATTTGACTCGACATGAGTCCATGGGGGATTTCCCCGGTCGAATGAACCATATGAAGGTTTATGAGATAATTCACACGACATTTATCATATGGACTGTAGGAAGTCCATGCCTTCATTTAACTCGACATGAGTCCTTAGGGGATGTCCCCAGTCGACTGAACCAGATGAAGGTTCATGAGATAATTCACAAGACATTGTCGTGTGGATTGTAGGAAGTCTATGTCTTCATTTGACTCAACGTGAGTCCATGGGGGATGTCCCCGATCTACTGAACCAGATGAAGGTTCAGGAGATAATTCACACGACATTGTCGTATGGACTGTAGGAAGTCCATGCCTTCATTTGACTCGACATGAGTCCTTGAAGGATGTCCTCGATTGACTGAACTAGATGAATGTTCATGAGTCTTTCCTTATCATACTACTAGACCTGATGAAGGTCTATGAAGGTAATTCCTCATTCTCCTGATGAGGGTCTATGAGACTACGGTTGTATAGACATGTCAAATAGACTTGATAAAGGTCAAAGAGAGTCATAACTTCTAACTCTACTAGACCTGAAGAAGGTCAATGAGGGTTCTCATTCCTCATTCTACAAGACCTGACAGAGGTCGATGAAGGTATAATTCCTTATTCTACAAGACCTGAATAAGGTCAATGGGGGTTCTCATTCCTCATTCTACAAGACCTGACAAAGGTCAATGAGGGTATAATTCCTCATTCTAAAAGACCTGACAAAAGTCAATGGGGGTTCTCATTCCTCATTCTATAAGACCTAACATAGGTCAATGAAGGTATAATTTCTCATTCTACAGGACTTGTAGTCTGAGACCATATCGTCTGAAGACCATGAGACTACGGTCGAATGAACCTGATGAAGGTCCATGAAGGTCATCATCCTACTAGATTTGATGAAGGTCGGTCGACTGGGCCCGATTGAGGTCCAAGGGATTTCTTCATACTATATAATCTGAAGAAGGTCGGTCGATTGGACCTGATGGTGGTCCAAGGGATTTTTCATACTACCTAACCTGATAAAGGTCGGTTGATTGGAATTGAAGGAGGTCCAATGGATTTTTCATACTACCCGACCTGATGAAGGTCGGTCGACTGGACCTGATGGAGGTCATAGGGATTCTTCAAACTACCTAACCTGATGAAGGTCGGTCGATTGGACCTGATGGAGGTCCAAAGGATTTTTCATTCTACTAGGCATGATAAAAGATTCCCTATGTAGTCTGAAACTGGCGATATTAAATCAATGTCATATGGAGATGATGACTAATCTTTCATGTTTTCTGAGGAAAGTGACATCCACGTCTTGTCGAATGAGACCTTAAATAAGTGTAAAGCTTCATACATGTCATGTCGAGTGAGACATTCATCTCATGCTGAGTGTATTGTCCAGTGGGGCATTCACCTTATTATGAACCTTCATTTGAAGCATCCTCATATAGTCGAGTCTACATCATTATAATGTCGAGTGAGACATCATTTCATTATGTATCTTTATTTGAAGTATCTTTCTCGAGTCAAGTCTACATCTATTTATAGAATGAAACTTCAGCCAATAGCTGATCCTTCCTCCATGTCATGTCGACTGGAACCTTAGCCCCTAACTAAGACCTATTTCTTGTCGTGTCGAGTCGTGCTTCAACCCCTAGCTAGGAGTTCTTCCATGTCGTATGGAGTGGAACCTCAGCCTCTAGCTAAGACTTCTTCCTAGTTGTGTTGAATGGACTTTCTGTCAAATACTAGACTTCTTTCATGTCATGTCGAATGACATATTTGCCTCGTGCTAGGTATTCTTCATTCTCATGTAGAATGAGATCTTAAACAAGTTTCAAACCTCATACGTGGAGTGTCGAGTAGAATCTTTGCTCAATTCTAAACCATCATATATGTAGTGTCGATTGTGATCTTTAGCAAGTGATAAACTGGTAAAGTTGAATGAGATATCCATGCCAAGTCTTCATTAGGGTATTATCCATCGGGATATTCTCTTCATGCCAACTCTTCATACACGAAGTTTCGATTAGGGTGGTCACGCCAGATAAATTGTTTCATCCTATTAGTGATAGAAAACATGGTTCTACTGGAGGAAAGCTTATTGTTCCTTTCTTAGTCATCTGGGAGAGGTATGTTGATTGGGCCGGATGATTCTTTATGTTATCGATTGGAGCAAATTAGTTTCTCCCTAATGATGATTTTTTGAAGTAACAAATGAATACTTGTGTAGGAAGCTATGATATCCCCAATGTGATAATGAGTGATCTATGGCTCTTTTTTTTTGTCTAATTACATCAAGTAATATCTTATTGAGATGTATTATTAACGCATCACTTATTATGTCTCTTGGGGGGTTTGAGGTTCTCTCATTGTGATGGTTGGTGGAGCTTTCTCTCTTTTTGTTCCTCTTATCCTCCGCCCACATGATCTCAATATGGGCTCGAGCCATGGCTTGATCCATTGTGTAGCACCAAAATTTAGTGAGCTTTTTATAGAGTCCACTTTCTGAAAGTAGTCCATTTTTGAACACTTCCACTGCAGTAGGTTGATGAAGATATGGGATTGTTATCCTCTCTTTATTGAAGCGAGCCATGTAGCATCGTAAAGACTCCCCTCTCTGTTGCTGGATGAGACTGAGGTCATTGGTGGTTTTCTCAAGCTTGCAAGGACTTGCAAAATGCTCCATAAATTTGTCTGCTAGCTGTTGGTAAGAATCGATGGATCTGTATGGGAGATTGATGAACCGGGTGAGGGCATGACCTTCTAAAGTTTCTCCAAATCATCTGCATATTCCAGCCTCCCATTGGTGAGGGGCCAGACCCGTTGACATCATCTTGTATTTGTAATGGACAACATGGTCTTCTGGGTCATTTGATCCATCATACATCTTCATTTCTGGTGGACTGAATTTCCTTGGTAGTTCGATGGAAGTGATGGTCTCCGAAAATGGAGTATCCGAGTTCACGCCAGTTCGAATTTTTCTCACTGGTAGTCTGACATCATGTAGGCTGGAGAGAATTGCATCTTTGAACTCTTTCATTTCCTTGCACATGGTGGAGGCAACTTGCCGTGCTTGGTCAGTTGAGGAGATATGTTGACTTCTTTCTTGATTTGGTGGATGGTTGTCTGATGGCGGATTATCGCTCGCCACATTGTTGAATGTCCCAAAGAGATGGGATGAGATTGTATGATTGTTGGGATTTTTTGGAGTATCACGTTGTTAAGAAGTTGATGAGATTTGTTTCAGTTGATTCTTGAGGGTTATATTGGAGCTTCATATGGCTTGATTCTCTTCTTCTAAAGCGCGAAATCGTTCTTGGATTATGGCTAGATGCGTTGTCATGGGATCTAGAGTTTGCTCACTGCTAGAAGCCATGGTTGGCTAAGTTTTAGGAACCGTAGACTTAGAGATCTTTGCCTATTATGAATCGCTAAGGCCCCACGGTGGGCGCCAAATTATGGATGCTGGTTTTTACCTGAGGTCTACAATCGAGAATTTATAGATTGGGGGCACTAGCGATCCTGTAAAACAAAGGTAGAGTGAGCGTGGAGGTTACTGCCCACCGGTGTGGTGGGTGCCGTAGGCACTCCGACGCTCAAGTCAGTGATGAAGACGAGCCGTAAGTAATGGAAGAGCAAGGCTAGAGACTACCTTTGATCCTCCTGGATTGCCTTGAGGGCAGGGTATGTTGGAATGCCGAAGGTGGTAAGTAATGGAACTCAGTAATGTTGAATGCCCTCTATATGCCATGAGCCTTCTCTTTTATAAGTCCTCTGATGTAGAGTTATTTACTCATCTCCTACCCGTTGGGATTTCTGTAACTGTAGACTTAATGGTGTTGTTTATGATTACCTCTGTAACTGCTGATTTAATTGGTGGGTTTATGAGTTTAGGCATTTTCCTAACCTAGTTATTGATGAGCGATGGGCGATGGGTGATGTGCGATAGGCTTTGGGCAAGATCTTGGTAACAGGACTTGGTTCTCTGAGTTCGTGGTTGGCCTAGAGGTGAAATGTTGGTTTTACCCTTGGGCCCAATTTTGGGCCGTACACTTCCTAAATTTGAATCAAATACCTGAAAACCAGATACTAAACCCTACACCACAAAACCATACCCTTAGGACTTATTTCTAATAACTTATTAAATTCGGACATGTCAAATTTATTATTTTCCCCACATCCTTATTTTTTGGTTGATTACTCTATTATACCATTATAAATATTTTTACATGTGCTTTATGTAACTCTTCTTAGAAGTTTCATTTGTATTTCCCATTGCATGTGTGTGTGCGTATGTTTTATATATTTGCACGTTTAATTCTTTTCTTTCACTGTATATTAGTGTGTGCGTTTTTTTTATTTTTGTTTCATGTCCCTTGGTATATATAATGGAAACCCAAATATAAATTTCATAGCCGATTCTGAATGGAAGGTAGTATGATGTGCACTCGGGATACAACTCCAAGTACCATTGGATATTTGTTGGACAATAATGACCCATATCATCACTATTTGTACAGAATATTGTGTTGTACAAATTAACAATGTGACAAAGGAAATTGCTCTTTTATCATTTGTAATTGGATTACCGGGATACATAAATGATAAAAGTCCATATGATTAGTTCCGGATTAATAGGATATGAGATAATATTAATCCACTAAGGTTTAATCATTAAAATATCCTTAGTCATAGTATTATTGAGATTGGACATCGATAATGCAGAATATACTAGTATTGCACTTGTGCGCGTTGTGGGAGCATAACGGCATAGTTCTCATATATTTAAGTATTGGATACTTATGCAAGTATAATATGAGGTTGTGTTTACCGATGGTACGGAAACGGCTTTGCTCTGGATAGACCCCTCAGAATTCCATTGGTAGTATGACTATGTGTCTATGGAAGTCCGAATCAGGGTAGGTGTATTTGGTCTTAACCTGAGACTTACATCGCTAATACTTGCGACAATCAATATACTTTGGTTTTGGTCATCCAGGGCTTTAACAGGTTCTGTGTACGCCTCTTCTAGGTATAATGAGAATTGTAGTGTATTGGGTGTGATGTCAAGATGGACGTATCACTCTAGTCATATGGAGATGATGGTCACGTAGGATACAGAACTGATACTCTTGTATGCTGCAGCTATCGGGATAATATGACTAGGTCATGTTTATCTGATTATAGAGACTAGTTACCAGAGATCCGATATGTGCTTCGTACAGGGCAGACAAAATTCTAGCCCCAGGCCTAGTATGTGACATCCGATACTGGATCGCAATACGTAATACTATGTATACTACGCCTGATACATATTACATATTCCTTTAAGAATATTTCTGGAGAATTGGGTAGGCACGGTGCTTTGCTAGAAGCCAACCATGTCTTGTAAATCGGTAAAAACGTAGTAATAGGTACGTACATGTTTGGATAGTCCGACGACCGAATTTACTACCAACATATCTAGGGATCTCATGGGTCGCTTCCCGAAGATTTACCGATGACGTATGACTCGCACATAATTAATCTAGGATTAATTGTAAGAGAGAGAAAATTAATCTAGGATTAATTACGGAGATATTTTATCTGGGATAAAATACTATTTGAAGGGAGAGAACGATTGTAGGACACAGACGTGGACGACGCTGTTCTGGGCTCGCGGCCCGGTTGGGAGTACGGAATAGCCCGTGGGGGAACTAAACCGGAGAAATAACATAGAGTCGCCACCCGGTGTGAACCGGGACAATGATTTAAGGCCGCACTCACCCCTCGCAAGGGAAGACCTCAAACCGTTGGGTTCGAAATAGTCCCTTACTTATGCCACTTGTAATGAAAAAATTTGTCCAATAATCTAACCAAACCTAAGCAACATATATTTCCAAGGATAATCTACTCCTAAGTTCGCATGTATAAAATAAATCATCATAACGACAAACATACGATATCACACAATAATCTCATGAACATGTTGAATTATCAAACACTAAAATAAATAACAACCTAAACATAAATATAAATTGAATGCCTTTCGCGAGAGAAGATGACCAAATCATGCATATATGGATAACATAATAACGGCTAAATCATGCTTAAGAAACAAGTAACATACTAACGACCTAATCATGCTTGAACACCATCTCACAAACACATCAAAAAGATAAATGCGGGAATACAAATAGATGATAGAAGTAAAAGTATCCACAATGGAATGGTATGATTAGTTACATAATGCAAGAGAAATCACCCAAGAAGCAATTATGCAAGAAATGTGATGGAACAAATGAAATCTCATTCGTGGAGCATACGTAAACACGTTCGAACGGTAAACAGAAGGTTCGCATTCGTGTGGCATTTGATAACGCGTTCGAATGGGACAAGGCTTGATGAATGATGAAACAGAAAATATGTGCATTCGAGTAGCGTTCGTAAACACGTTTGAATGGTAAACAGAAGGTTTATGTTCGTATAGCATTTGATAACGCGTTCGAACGGGACAAGACCTGATTAAACAAAATGCATGCGCATTCGAGTAGCGTTCGTAAATACGTTCGAATGGGAAACAGAAGGTTCACGTTCGTATAGCGTTTGAGAACGAGTTCGAATGGGACCAGACCTGATGCCTGATAGACGACACAAACACATACATAGATGAGAAAATGCACAATGTAGGACCTCATGTGCCTGTTTGAACATATTTCATATTCAATCGAGTGTACCTCGTCCGGTGCGGTAAAACATCGTGGTAAAGGTGGCCCTTTAGGCATTTTCCCTCGAATAAAGGACCTTTAATCCACCCTAGTTAGCCCATGCGCACTAGAATGCAATATATGCGTAAATAGAACAATGATATACACAAGTCAATGACATAATAAAAGGCACGACAAAACATCGTGGTAAAGGTAGCCTTCATGTATTTTCCCTCGAATAGAATACCTTTAATCCACCCTAATTAGCCCATGCACATTATATTACTATACATATAATGAATAAGATAATGATGTGGAACTTCCTATGTCCGATTAAACATATCTCACATTCAATCCAACATACTTCGTCCGACGCGGCAAAATATCGTGGTAAAGGTAGCCTTTAGGCATTTTCCCTCGAGTGGAGGACCTTTAATCCACACCAATTAGCCCATGCGCACCGCATCATCAATACACAAACAAATAACATACAGAAAGTAAATGGCGGAATATAAAATACGGATAATAAACAATCAAGATAAAATAAAGCGAGATATGTGATGTTTGCTCAGGTGGTACGTGGAGTTGTATCCAAATTACAGACCGCACTATCGTCCATTCGGATTCGGCTACGAAATTTACGTCTGGGTTTTCATCCTATATACCACAAGAGGCGACACATTTTTCTCATTCATTCAAAGGCCACAACATCCATCCACAAGTGACTCTCATGCGAAAAAAAGTAAATAAGACAATTAAAAGATGAATGAAAATAAAAAGTACCCTCAGGTCTAACCTTTTAAATCATCTCTCGGGAAGTACGGTGCATGGTCGTCGGAAGGGTTGATGCTCCGCAACTCCTCCGGTTCACTGGTCCACTGATTCCTTTCACTGTTTTGTTGTTTGGGCTGTTGTCTCTACTCCGTTTCACTGCTTTTTGTTGTTGTTATTTAAGGGTTTCGTGGCAAATTCTGGACTATTTTAGGGTGATTTGTTCACTATTTTTGGGGTGTATTTTAGGTGGTTTTCGGGACTGTTTTGGGACTGGTTTCAGTCGTGAATAAGGGCTATTTTGGGGGTTGTATGGGCGTGACTTCAGGGGTTTTGGTTGTTTGGGAGAGTGTTTCAATCTCTTAGGTGTTTTTTTTTGTTTTTTTATGTGTTTTCTGAGATGGTCTAAGGTGTTTTTTGGAGAGCTTGGATGTCAATGCTTTTCAGAATTTTCTATGATTTTATGAATGTGCTAGGGTGTGAAGGGTTGGATTAAGGTTCTTTTATAGGCAAAGGGTAGGGTGAATCCATGTTTGAAAAGGAATGATATTTTTTAATAAATGTGATATCTTTCAATTAGTATTTCATAAGGAAAACATGTAGTTAATTGGGGACATAATTTGGTTTAATTAGGAAGATCATATATTTGATTTATTCTAATTAGGTATGTGAATTATTTAGATTGGATTTGTTTTATTTAATTTGTGATGTGATTTATTTAATTTAGGAAGGATATTATTTTAATTTGTGACATGTCCTTTAATTATTTTAATTATTTTTGGATGGGCTTTGGTGGGCTAATTGGGCTTTGGGCGTGAGGCTACCAGCAAAACCAGAAGTACCGACACCGTTCGAACGCCGATTCGAATGCTACACGAACACCCGCAATCTGTTTGACATTCGAACGTGTTCACGAACGCAGCACGAACGAAAGCAGTGAACATGCGAATTGAATCCGATGACATACTTATTCTGAATTTCCCCTTCCGACATTCGTTTCCCGCGACTTCCGTAACTTAAAAGGTAGTGTCTCTAAATGAGACTCTGTTGAGTGAGGAACGGACAAACCCGAGCGCAGCGGAAACCCGCCCGAGATCAAATCGCGAGCGAGTAAAATTTTTATTTTTATTTTTTTTAATTTTCGGCAGTCCTTGAAAAAAAAGTGGGTTTAAAATTTTTAATTACAAACTTAAAATTTCCAATGCATTAAAACATTTTCATGTATTAAAAAAATTACCATAAGTCCATTTAAAAATTTCAACACACTTTAATTAATTTATCAACTATTGACAAATTAAAACTAAGCATCCTAATTATTTCCAACACTTGAAAATAATCCAAATATACTAAAATTAATTTTTTCAACACTTGAAAAATTAATTCAAGCATACAAATTAACATTCCAACTCTTGAAAAATTAATCCAAGCATTCAAAATTAACATATCAATTATATACTAATTTTCAACACTCTAATGCTTCTAATTCCTCACTAACATGCTTCCAATTAATCCAACAAACCACAATAATTTTTCTCAACAATAATCATCAATAAATTGAACAATAAATTTACAAATTAAATTTTACCAACAATTTCTTTCAATTTGTGAAGGGTTGCATCCAAGCTTTTCCAAGTCCTCCAAGCTTTGAGTCCTTTCAAATCTCTTCTTCCTCCACCAAATTGAGCTACTCCAATAACAAATCTTGGTGATCAAAAGGTGGTTTGATCACTCAAGAATAGCAACCAACTTTTCCCCAAATTTTAACTCTTAAAACCCTAGGAAAAAGAAAACCTCAAGAACATAAATTAACCCTTAACACTTAGGGATTAATTCCATGGACTTGATTATATGTAGGGTAATATTTGGTGAGATTATAGGCTTGATTTTGAAAAGCAAAAACCAATTCTTTCTCTTGTGTTGCTCGGAAGAGAGTGAGAAGCAGTGAGCAAAAGCAAGAAGAAAAATAGCTTTCCTTTTCTCTTTCTTAAATTGGTTTTACGGCAGTGGCTTGTAAGAATGAGCAAAAAGTTTTGTTTTTATTAAATTAAAATAATGAAAAACAAAAACAAAACATTTAATAAACCATGGTAAGAAAGCATATTTTATCTACACCACTTGTTTCAAAAAAACAACTCAACCATAGTTAAATTATCTCACCAACTAAGGTAACTAAATTGCAATTAAAAGATTTTAGTTACTTTAACTAAAAACATTCAATTACATTAACTAAAGTTACTTTAATTAATTAAAATCTTTATTTTTATAAACCAAGTAACTAATTTTATATATTAATTTAACAATTAAATTAATTTCACAAAATAATTACTAATTTAATGTAAATCAAATTTACATTTATTATACAATAAAAATTATATCAACTCTTGATATAAAATTAATTAATTCAATTCATATCATGAATTATCGGATTAAACAATTTAATCCTAAAAACCCAAAAAATACTTTGTCAATATTTGACGAAAGGTCGCCCTAGTGCTCAACGAGTAAACTCAATATAATGGAACTCTCTAGGATCACGTTCGGTTGTTATTTATATATATACATATATATCTCATATACTTATATACATATTTCATGAAGGCCTGTTCACCTACAAATCATGACTAAACAACACGACACGTCGAACCATACAAGTCGAGGTTAAAACACTAATGTATAATCCCTTCGTCATTAGCATTTCCAATTGAGTAAGGTTATAGTTAACTGTCAAAACCTTATCTACTCAATATGTGAAATTTTTATCCTTATATTCTATTAATAAATAATATAGCAAAACTCTTTTTGAATATTATTTATAATTTTAAAGAAACAATTTCTTCAACGAACTTTCGGCCAAAAGATTTCCGGAATATATTCTGAAAATTTCTGGAAATAAAATCCAACCATATGGACGGACGAATCCTTATATTAACACACACCGATCTTCGTAAGCATCGGTCTATACCTAACAGTCATCCAGAGGTCAGACCATGAAAGGTCTCTGACATGCATGGTATCAGGCATAGAGGATCACTTACAAGACCACCGTGGTGTCTCAAGTCAAATGACCACAATAACTACTCAACTCGAAAAGATAACTATTGACAGTTTTATAGAATATCTATTATTCATCTTTTATGAGTTAATTCAATATTCATTCAACTAATGAATATCTGCATTTCTATACGAACTTCCGCTAAGCTCACAGTCTGTTGAGACAAACCATATGTCCATTACATATATAGACAATGCACTAGTCTTACCAATATAATGACCGACCCATTTCAATATATCTAGACTAGGAATAATTTATATTCAAGAGAATGCGTGATATTTCTCAACACCATTTGCAACTCGTGCAACTATATCACCATATGTAGTAACTCTCGGGTCTTTACTAAATTCGTATAAGGTTCCGAGTGTAACTTGAAATCTATAACTCTTAGAGTAATCTAACAATTAGATTTACATTATATAAATAAAGTACAAGTTTTACCATATTAATAAATAAATAACCATGATAAAATAAATATTATATTGCATAAATATCAAATATTCATACAAAAAGTGAATGATGCTCGATCACCATTTCCAACAGACTCATCATAGGGACTTACATGAAAAATACAGTGTCTACAGTCGCCCCCACTTTGATGGGACTTGTGCAGTGTGTGACAATGACAATCCTATCAAAGTTGTGCAATGTATTTTTACTTACCTGGCTCGCCAACTGCCACCTGACTTGCCTGCTGCTTCGAGCTGAGTTGATGATGCAGTGGACCTCGATCCTGGGATTCATCCCAATAACTGCAACCGAAAATGGGGGCCTCAACCCTGGGATGCATCCCAATACCGCTGACAATATGGGTCACGACCCTAGGATGCATCCCCAAAACTGATAATGCAGGGGGCCAATGACCCTGGGATGCATCTCGATAACTACAACCAACAACAGGGGCTTCGACCCTGGGACGCTTCCTAATACCGCTGACAATGTGGGCCACGACCCTGGGACGCATCCCCAAAACTGATGATGAAGTGGGCTAATGACCCTAGAACGCATCCCGATAACTGCAACCGACAACAGGGGCCTCGACCCTGGGACGCATCCCGATAACGTT
This sequence comes from Zanthoxylum bungeanum, assembly GCA_019454045.1. NCBI lineage: Eukaryota > Viridiplantae > Streptophyta > Magnoliopsida > Sapindales > Rutaceae > Zanthoxylum > Zanthoxylum bungeanum. The sequence goes on from SKCR01047291.1 coordinate 88,028, forward strand.
GACAATATGGGTCACGACCCTGTGACGCATCCCCAAAACTGCTGATGATGTGGGTCACGACCCTGGGATGCATCCCCAAAACTGCTGATACTGATGCTGATGTGTATGTGGGCCTCAACCCTGAGACTCATCTCCAAAATTGATACTGATGTGATGTGGGACTCAACCCTGGGATTCATCCCTAAAACTGATGCTGGTACGGGCCTCGCCCCCGGGACTCGTCCCCAAAACTGATACTGACAATGCGGGTCTCAACCCTGGGACTCGTCTCCAAGACTGATACTAACGATGCGGGTCTCAACCCCGAGACTCGTCTTTAAAACCGATGCTGATACTGATGTGGGTCACGACCCTGGGACTCATCCCTAAAACTGATACTGATGTGTTGTTGCTTCTCGTTGGCTTGTATTTGCCGTTTTCTTCTTTTCTTCTTTGAAAACCTGTTATTACAAAACAGAACAAACACAAAAAGCAATGCCAAAATACGTTATATGTATGCATGAATGAGTTTCCTATCTCATTGGGTTAGGTCTTCTGTTAGGCCTTCTCTTTCTCAAGCGAAGTATTATTTCAATCTGTCTACGTTGATCGGCTCGGTGAACTCATTCCCTTCTAAATCTGACAGTCTCACTACCCCATTTCCCATAACTTTATGCAATATGTAAGGTCCTTCCCAGTTAGGTCTGAACTTTCCTCTTGGGTCCGTCGTCGACGGCCTTGACTGCTTAAGTACCAAATCACCCTTTCTGATCTTAGTAGGGTGCACTTTCTTGTTGAATTCTCGGGCCAGCCTTTTCTGATATATCTGCATGCGATGTAAGGACTTCATTCTCTTCTCATCCAGTAGTGCTAACTGTTCAAATCTATGTGCGGCCCATTCTTGTTCAGGTAACTCTGCTTCTGCTAATACCCGAATAGACTGTATCTCAACATCTACTGGCAGTACTGCTTCCATCTCGTAGACCAAAGAGTAAGGCGTGGCTCATGTCGCTGTTCTCACTGATGTTCTGTACCCCCACAGGGCGTACGGTAGCTTATTGGCCCAATCCTTGTAGTTCTCTATCATCTTGGATAGTATCCTCTTTACTGTTTTATTGGCTGCCTCGACTGCCTCATTTGCCTGCGGTCTGTAAGGCGACGACTTGTGATGTCTTATCTCATATTTCTGTAGCATTACCTTCGTTTCCCCTTGAAACTGAACTTCGTTATCTGTCACTACATAATGCGGCATCCCATATCGACATATGATATTCCGAGCTATGAACTTCACTATCTGCTTTGCTGTGACGTTACAAAATGACTCGGCTTCCACCCATTTTGAGAAATAGTCTACCGCCACTACTATGAAGCGATGTCTATTCGATGTATTTGGTCAAATCTCCCCGATCATATCAATTCCCCATGCTGAGAAAGACCATGGCTCTGATAGCCCATGCAACTCTGTGTGAGGAAAATGATTCAAATTACCGTGTGCTTGACAATCATGACAGTGCTTTACTAGTTTTGCGCAGTCTATCTCCATGGTCGACCAGTAGAACCATTGTCTCAATATCTTGCGGGACATATTCAACCCGTTCATATGCGGACCACATAACCCGGCATGTACAACTTCTATTACCTTCTGAGCCTATTCTTTTCTTAAACACTTCAACTGAATGATGTTTGCTTGCCTCTTGTACAATTATCCTCTCAAAATTACATACTGGGAAGCTAACTTCTGAATGGCTAACCTGTATTTTCTGCCTGCTCCCTCCGGGAGTTCTCCGTGTCCCAGATACCTCTGAGTGTCATGATACCAAGGTTTACCATCGTCGACCTCTACTTTCAAAACTCTTCATATCTCATTAACAGGTCTACTTGCTGTTGTCAGTACCAATGGTCTCATCACTAACTTCTCTGGATTTTCCCAAGTTGCTGCAAGTGTGGCTAATGCATCTGCCATCTAATTCTCTTCTCGCGGCAAGTGCTGAAATTTACAATCGGGGATAGCCTGTGCCAACTTTCTGAGGTGAAAAAGGTAAGGTTTCAACCGTTCTTCCTTCAATTCCCATTCTCCCTGCATCTTTCGGACTACCAACATCGCATCTCTGTAGACCTACACGCTCTCAGCCTTCAAGGCTATCAGTGCAGTCAATCCAAAAGCACATGCTTCACAATTGGCCATGTTGTTAGTTACTCTGAACATCAACCTCTTGGCCATAGGTAAGGTTTCCCCTCCGAGAGTCACTATCACAATCCTAATTCCGGCTCCTTTGCAATTCACTACCCCGTCGAAATATATTTTCCACCCTTGGACTGTTATTGCTTGGATCTCTTCATCTGGGAATTCAAACTTATACTGATCCCCTTCAATAGGTTGCAATGCCAGGAACTCTGCTACGGCTTGCCCTTTGATTACTTTGGAGGTGAGATACTCAATGTCAAACTCTGTCAGCAACACTAACCATCTTCCCAACTTCCCCACGAACGAATGCACCAAATGTAGATACTTCAATGGATTTTCTTTAGCTACCACCTGGATCTTGTAAGACTGGAAGTAATGCCGCAGTTTTCTGGACGCCCATACCACTGCCAAACAGATCTTCTCCACCTCTTGATAACAGGCTTCGTACGGAAGCATTTTCTTACTGAGATAGTAGACTGCATACTCTACCCCTGTCTCATCTGCCTGTACCATCATTGCCCCCAGTGCTTCTGATTCTATGGCCAAATACAATATCAATGGTCTGCCCGGTCTCGGAGGTTTCAATACATGAGGCTTTACCAAGTATTCTCTGATCTTGTCGAAGGCTGCTTGACATTGCTCATTCCATTTCACTGGCTGGTCTTTTCTCAGTAGTTTGAAGATAGGCTCACATACTGATGTCAACTTGGCGATGAACCGACTGATGTACTGAATTTTCTCGAGGAATGTTCTGACTTCCTTCTCAGTCTTCGGTGCTGGCATCTCTGTGATTGTTTTGATCTTCTCAGAGTCTACCTCTATTCCTTCCATTCATACTGTATGACCCAGTAATTTTCCTGATGTTATCCCAAACACACATTTCTTGGGATTCAGCCGCAAGTTGTATTTGTCAACTCTCTAAATGAACTTCTCCAGTGCTTCTATATGCCCAATTCTTGTCTCTGATTTCACCATCATATCATCCACATATACTTCAACCTCTTTGTGCATCAAGTCATGGAATAGTGTAGTGGCCATCCGCTGATAAGTAGCTCATGCATTCTTGAGCCCAAATGGTATTACCTTGTAACAATATGTGCCCCACTCGGTGACAAAGGCATTCTTGTGCTTGTCTTCTTCAGCCATGAGAACCTGATTGTATCCTGAAAACCCATTTACAAATGAATACATGGCAGATAAATCTGCACTATCAACTAGCACATCTATATGAGGTAAATGAAAATCATCTTTCGGGCAAGCCTTGTTAAGATCTCTATAGTCCACACATATTCTGACCTTCCCGTCTTTCTTCGGCACCGGCATAATATTTTCCAACCACTCAGGATACTTCAATACTTCCAGAAACCCTACATCTATCTGTTTCTTAACTTTCTCTCTGACTTTCTCGGCCCACTCGGGTCTCATCCGTCGAAGTTTCTGTTTCACTGGCTTCATGTTCGGATAAGTTGGTATTGTGTGCTAGGCAATGCTTCTGTCTACTCCTGGCATGTCCTCATAGGACCAAGCAAACACTTTGGCATATCTTACTAATATTTCCTCTAATTTCTCCCGCTCTTCAGTAGTAACTTCACTTGCAATCAGAATTTCCTTGGGGTTCTCAGGTGTACCAAGGTTAAATGCATTGGTTGTTGTGGAGCTGATATCAAATATGCTCAAGTCATGTAAGTTGAAAGAAAGTGACTCAGGCAAGTAAGCAAAAAGATTGTCTTTATTGCTAGCAGATGCAGAAATACATTCAAATAAATCACAGAGATAAACATCTTCATCCTCCACAGATGCTTCATCTCCCACAGCTGGGTCTTCCTCCTTTTCCTCGAGGGTCAGGCCCTCCAACTTCATCAGCTCTTCTTCCCATTTATTTTCTTCCTTCTTCGCAACTTCTGATGCCAGTGACTTCTCACTTATCACATCCTGAAAGATCTCAAACCCGGGTACCACAATCCCATTGACTTCTACTGGTTCAGGTTCTCCCTGATACCCCGTCGCCTTCACAAAGCATTCCATCAATTTCAACCTTTTCTTCTTGGTATTCGACTTATCTTCATCCGACTTGTATCCCAATCCTCTCCGGGTAGTCTGCCCATTAAAGTTTAGCAATGTTGAACCTTTACCCGGCTCGAATTTCATCTTCTCCATGATCCTAGCCACCTTAGGATCTACCCACTCCTCAAAAGTTATCGACACCTGGAACCTCGTGAAAGGTTGTATTTCCAAAGCAGCCAAAACATTATCCACCTCAGCTCGGATGGTGACTATCTCCCCTCCATATGGGAACTTAATAACCTGATGCAAAGTGGAGGGCACGCCCCAAGCTTATGAAACCACGACCTTCCCAACAACAAGGCAAAAGTGGTCGGGATATCCAGCACTGTGAACTCGACCTCATCCTCAATCGGACCAACCTTGACTACTGTGACAAAAGTACCCTCAATTCCCCATTTACTATAATCATAAGTTTGATAGTCATATCAGAGGGACTCAGATCTGTCGGCTTTATACCCAGCCTTGCCAAAATCTTCAACGGGCACACATTGATGGATGATCCATCGTCAACCATTACGCAAGATGTCTTCTTGCCCCTCACCTCAGCTCTGATGAATAAAGGTCTATTATGGTTCCTGCCCTCAGCCGGGAGTTCCTCCTCAGAAAAGGTTATTGTCTATGAAATTTCCTTCTGTACCGAACCCACAAACATTTCCGGATTAGCATCCTCTGGCACTACTATCTTGCTCAGGGCTTCAACCATAGCCTGATTGTGCTCCTGAGATGCACACAACAACTCCCAGATGTTCACTTGTGCTCGGGTCTTCCTCAATTGACGCAGCACTGTGTCTTCCTCAGCATTCTCCACATTCTTAGCCACTTCTATGCCTTCTGTTAGTACTTCTTTGCCCTTCTAACCACCTCTTCATCACTACTGGAGAAATCTTCCCAGAAATTCCTCCCCTGTTACGTTTCATCTTCGATGTTGCTATCCTAAATTCCCAGGCAGAAGGCTTGGTGGTCAAAAGATTTGAGAACAAAGCTTTCAGGTAGGCAAGAGTTTATTATATAGGTTGGTGGTGGGACAGAGTGGTAATTTGGCAGGGTTTTTTGTATGTGTTAGGCTGTTCCTATTCAGGGTCGGGTATTTTCTGGGAGTCTATAAGGTCCTGGGTTTCATGGCAGAGGCGGGCACAATTTTCAGTGTCATGGCCCTTCTGTTGATGGAAATGGCAATAGTGGTTTAGGTTGAGATGTGGTAGTGGTGGGTGTGGAAGTGGTTTGGTCTCCAGGGGTTTCAGAAGTCTCTGTCTCTTTAGCTTTTCCAATACCTTAGACAAGGGTTTACCCAGGTTAGAGAAATGTCGGTTCCGGATAGCAGCAATCTCAGCAGCAACAGGCTTTGTACCTGATGGCCCCCAATGGGCCTCTTGTTCAAGCCATAGAGCTTTCTGTTCTCAGCTTCTTCTTCTTCAATATCCATGACAGTCTCCCTCAACTATCGAAAATCAGCAATCATGGAGGTCATTCTCCTCAAATTTCCATAAATGGAGGGCTTGGTGCCATTTATGATCATTTTGATCTGGTCCTTCTTTGAGGGCCGAGTCTGCATCTTTAGAAGCTGGCTTCTCCAGCGGTCCACATATTCCTTGAAGTTTTCTTCTGGCTTCTGCTTGGTATTTTCTAAGTCCCGGAGTGATAAATCGATCTTCAGATCTGTAACATACTGTTTCAAGAAGGCCTCCACCAATTCCCTCCAATCCTTATTGATCTTCCTCTCCAAGCTGTGATACCATACCACAGGTGCCCCCTCAAGTGACATCCCGAACATTTTCTGAACCTGACATTTTGACAGGCCCACGGAACTCATAACAGAGATATACTGCCGAAGATGGACCCTTGGGTCCCCGTTCCCATTAAACTTGGCTATATCCGGCATTTTAAACTGAGCTGGCAACTGTTCCTCAAACGCCATTGCCTCATAATCCAACAGGTCTTCGTGCTTGCCCCTCATCTTACGGGTAACCGACTCTACCTGATCTCGGAACTTCTATAATTCTGCCTGAGACCCAATCATTTTCCCCGCAGCATATTCATCCATATCATCATCAAAACCCAGAATATCATCATTCAATCTAGTCGGAGGGTCTTCACACCTCTCATTCTCAGAGTTTCCCCCAGCACGGGGCATAGCCATATTTGCCATAATAGCATTCAAGGCTTGCAATTGTTCAGTAACCTTGGTGAGATTGGTCTTCAACTGATCCATACGGGATACCTCATTCTCTGATTTGCTCATGTTTGCCATCGACCTTTTAACAAGTCTTCCCTTTTTCCATAACCCAACAGATATCTATGATGGCTCTTAAGACACGAGAGAGTTAATATGATGTGTGTATGCATGAGATGTATGAGATACGTGTGATGCATGGAACATATAAGTTGGCCCATTACCATTTTAAAGCATTCAATCACACTGTTGCATGATGCAAACTTCTCCCAGTTGAAAAAGGCCCAACAGGTTTACACCTTTGCGATAACATGACTAAATAACTTCAAATGATAAGAGGCCTAATCACAGGATGGCCCATCAGTATTTTAGAAACTTATGGCCCAATTTCCATAAAGCATAGACTCTTCCCAGTTTAAATGGCTCAACAAGCCCATACCACATGACAAAAAGTCCAACTGAATCCAAACGACGATGGTCCTTAAGCACAAGCATAAAGAGATAATTCAAGCATAAAGCAATAATTTCTACAGAGCGGCCCATCGACATTTCAGAAGCTTTTGGACCAATTGTCATAGGATAAGAACTCGTCCTAGTTTAAATGGCCCAACAAGTTCACATTTCTGATAAGAGGTCCAACTGCATCCAAATGATGATGGTCCACAAGCACAAGGAAATAATTGCTATAGGTCATACGACTCCGGTCTACGCGTGGGTTTGCGAGAGTGTAGACAAAGACTCTCGCTCGCAAAGGATTGCCCACAACTAGGTCTCCCCACTCAAGGGTTCGAGCGACCAAGTGAGCGCACTTTTTTATACCTTATGGTACGTGCCAACGAGTTATAGTATGTGACTGACTGTCATATGGATTTCCCGTTGTAGATTCCCCAGAGGGAGGGCGAAGCGAACTCTTTTATAAACCCAAGCCCCTTAGGCTCTTATCGCTTAGTGACACGAATAAACAACGAGTCCTCCAAATTAGTCCATCACAATAAGCTACAAGTACATGATTATCTAGGTGCCTTCACAGCTTTTCCTTATAGAAATGTAGTGAATGAAGGAAGACACCAAACCATTACCTAGCGTTAAAAATATCTTTGATTAAACCTCTTTCAACCCACTGTAGACACGGTTAATTAAAGCAAAAATCCAAACATTACAAGACATTATTTTGGGGCCAATTCTCTATCCCCAGTGGAGTTGCCAAACTGTAGGATACAGACGTGGACGACGCTGTTCCAGGCTCGCGGCCCAGTTGGGAGTACGGAATAGCCCATGAGGGAACTAACCTGGATAAATAACATGGAGTCGCCACTCGGTGTGAATCGGGACAATGATTTAAGGCCGCACTCACTCCTCGCAAAGGAAGAGCTCAAACCATTGGGTTTGGAATGGTCCCTTACTTATGCCACTTGTAATGAAAGGATTTGTGCAATAATCTAACCAAACCTAAGCAACATATATTTCCAAGTATAATCTACTCCTAAGTTCGCATGTATAAAATAAATCATCATAACGGCAAACATACGATATCACACAATAATCTCATGAACATGTTGAATTATCAAACACTAAAATAAATAACAACCTAAACATAAATATAAATTGAATGCCTATCGCGAGAGAAGATGACCAAATCATGCATATAGGGATAATGTAATAACGGCTAAATCATGCTTAAGAAACAAGTAACATACTAATGACCTAATCATGCTTGAACACCATCTCACGAACACATCAAATAGATAAATGCAGGAATACAAATAGATGATAGAAGTAAAAATGTCCACAATGGAATGGTATGATTAATTACATAATGCAAGAGAAATCACCCAAGAAGCAATTATGCAAGAAATGTGATGGAACAGATGAAATCTCATTCGTGGAGCATTCTTAAACGCGTTCGAACGGTAAACAGAAGGTTCATGTTCGTGTGGCGTTTGATAATGCATTCGAACGGGACAAGGTCTGATGAATAATGAAACATAAAATATACGCATTCGAGTAACGTTCGTAAACGTATTCGAACGGTAAACAGAAGGTTCGTGTTTGTATAATGTTTGATAACGCGTTCAAACGGAACAAGACCTGATGAAATAAAATAAATGCGCATTTGAGTAGCGTTCGTAAACGCGTTCGAACGAGAAACAGAAGGTTCGCATTCGTATAGTGTTTGAGAACGCGTTCGAACATGACCAGACTTGATGCCTGATAGACGACGCAAACACATACATGGATGAGCAAATACACAATATAGGACCTATTGTGCCCATTTGAACACATTTCGCATTCAATCGAGTGTACCTCATCCATCGCGGCAAAACATCGTGGTAAATATGGCCCTTTAGGCATTTTCCCTCAATAGAGGACCTTTAATCCACCATAGTTAGCCCATGCGCACTAGAATGCAATACATGCGTAAATAGAACAATGATATACACAAGTCAATGACATAATAAAAGGCGCGGCAAAACATCGTGGTAAAGGTAGCATTCAGGCATTTTTCTTCGAATAGAGGACCTTTAATCCACCCTAGTTAGCCCATGCGCATTATATTACTATGCATATAATGAATAAGACAATGATGTGGAACTCCGTATGTCTGATTAAACATATCTCACATTCAAACCAACATACTTCATTCGGCGCGGCAAAACATCATGGTAAAGGTAGCCTTTAGATATTTTCCCTCAAATAGAGGACATTTAATCCACCTTAGTTAGCCCATGCGCACTGCATCATCAATACACAAACACATAACATACAGAAAGTAAATGGCGGAATATAAAATGCGGATAATAAACAATCAAGAGAAAATAAAGCGAGATATGTGCCGTTTGCTCAGGTGGTACGTGGAGTTGTATCACAAGTACATACCGTACTATCGTCCATTCGGATTCAGCTACGGAATTTACGTCTGGGTTTCCATCCTATATACCACAAGAGGCAACATATTTTTCCCATTCATTCAAAGGCCACAACATGCATCCACAAGCGACTCTCATGCGAAGAAAGTAAATAAGACAATTAAAAGATGAATGAAAATAAAAAGTGCCCTCAGGTCTAACCTTTTAAATCGTCTCTAGAAAGTATGGTGCACAGTCATGGGAAGGGTTGATGCTCCGTAACTCCTCCGGTTCACTAATCCACTGCTTCATTTCACTGTTTCGTTGTTTGGGCCGCTATCTCTACTCTGTTTCGCTGCTATTTTGTTGATGTTATTTAAGGGTTTTGGGGCAAATTCTGGACTATTTTAGGGTGATTTGTTCACTATTTTGGGGTGTATTTTAGGTGGTCATATCGGATCTCTGGTAACTAGTCTATATAATGGAATAAAATGACTTAGTCATAATATCCCGATAGCTGCAGCATATAAGAGCACCAATCTCGTATCCTATGTGACCATCATCTCCACTATGACTGGAGTGATACTTCCGTCTTGACATCACACCCAATACACTACGATTCTCAATATACCCAGAAGAGGCGTACATAGAACCGGTTAAAGCCCAAGACGACTAAAACCAAAGTTTATTGATTGTCACAGGTATTAGCGGTGCAAGCCTCAGGTTAATACCAAATACACCTACCCTGATTCGGACTTCCATAGACACACAGTCATACTACCAATGGAATTCCGAGGGGTCTATCCAGAGCGAAGCTATTTCCGTACCTTCGGTAAACACGGCCTCCTATTACACTTGCATGAGTATCTTATACCCAAATATATGAGAACTATGTCGTTATGCTCCCACAACGCGCACAAGTGTAATACTAGTCTATTTCGCATTATCGATGTCCAATATCGATAATACTCCGACTAGGGATATTTAATGATTAAACCTTCATGGATTGATACTGTCTCATATCATCTCAATCCGGAACTAATCATATGGACCTTTTATCATTTATACATCTCGGTAATCCAATTACAAATGATAAAAGAGCAATTTCTTTTGTCACATAGTTAATTTATACAACAACACCATGTTCTGTACAAATAGTGATGCTATGGGTCATAATTATCCAACAATATCCCACTTGGCCTATAGCCAATCACTCAAGTGTCTTACACCCGAACTATGTATGGTTCGCTCAAACTTCTGCTGAGAAAAGGCTTTTGTCAGCGGAATTGCAAGGTTATCATCTGATGCGATTTATTCGATCATCACATCGCCATGATGTATGATCCGAACGAATCAGATGAATTGATTAAAGTATATATCTGGATCGTTGATGAGACCATTAATTCTTTAGCCTGTGTTGTAGCCTAGCTCAGCTGCTAACAGAACTACTCCTAATCTAATTAGAATTATTATCGACCCAAATGGCTTCTATTGCTGCCTCAGCTGCAGCAATAACCCGCTATTGTTGTTTATTCGGTAATATTATCTTGCTTGGAAGATTTCCAGCTCACTGTTTCGTTATTCAATCTGTATAGTACCGTTTTGTGACTTATAGTCATCTTTATCGGTTTGGAAACTTGCAGTAGTGAACCCAGTCACTTCAGTTCTCCTTCTCCATTATTTAAGAAAGCATCCTTAGATCATCCAAGATACCGAATGATGTTCTTATCATCAATCCAGTGATTATCACTTGGATTGGCCTGATTGTGACTCCATATGCTCAAAGCGTATGAGACACCAGGTCGCGTATATTTTTCAATGTACAAGTTCTCGGATAGTATCAATAACTTTTAGATATATCCCACTAGATATTTATTCCTAGAATAAAGGTTGTTTCTCCCAAAAATTTACGGAGAGTTTTCATGAAAGCCAAGCTTTCATCGATTTATTTTTATGGGAATATCATTTCCAAGAAATGATATATCATCATTATTTATAGGAAGAGCCACTGTCAGTGCACTCCCACTAACCTCCTAATATACACAAGAATCATTTTCGTTTTTGAATTAAATCATATACCATTATTATTACATCAAAACGATAGTTTCAAGTATGCAATGCTTGCTTCAATCCATGAATGGATCGAATTAACTTGCAAACCTTGTTTGCTCGTTTTTGGTACGACAAAACCGTCAGGATGTTGTAAACATCCTCCAAAAGGTTTCCGTTTAAGGAAAGCGATTTTGACGTTCACCTGCCACATTTCATAAATGAAATATGCAGCATTAGTAAGCATTATCCAAATGGATTTAACAATGGCAACGGTAAAAGATTTCGTTGTAATCGACACAATGTTGATAATGATACCTTTTCGCTACAAGCCTAGCTTTGTACGTTGGTATGTTTCCATTCATGTATGTCTTCCTTGAAGACTTATATAGTACCAATAGACACAATGCTTTCCGGTACATCAACTAGTGTATAAACATAGACACAATGCTTTCCGGTACATCAACTAGTGTATAAACATAGTTGATATACATGGAATCCATTTCGGATATTTTGTACTTTGCCATAATAGGGAGTCGATACCTTGTATCACTTCCTCATACGTAGTCAGTTCGTATTCCTCAATAAGATAGACATCTTTACGATGTGAGATCAGAAACCCATACCTCCCAGGTTGTTTTCTGACTCTCTCCGACTTACGCAGTTCTTGTGTATTCAAAGATTATTGGTATAGTTTCATCATTGATGAACTATTTGTGTTCCATTAAGGTTTCGGTGCCTTGAACAGTATTACTCCGATTTTCATCGAGTTTTACTATCCTCCCACTTACCACTGCATATAGGTATTCCTTTTAGGAAAACCGCATGGTGAGCAACAATTAAATTATTCTCTTGTGAGTTGTATAAGTATTATACTTTGGTTTCCCAATGATAACCTACAATTAGGCACTTATCTGATTTGGGTTCTAGTTTGGTATCATCCAAACATCTGCCTAGCATACCCAAATCTTCAGGAATGAGAAAACTCGATTTCTTTCATGTTCATATCTAATATGAATTCTGTCAAATGAATTTTTATGGAACCTTATTCAAAATAAGTTTTGCACTGTTAATGCTTATCCCTTGAAGGAAAATGGTAGCTCAGAGTGACTCATAATTAACCTTATCATGTCTAATAAAATTCGGTTTCTCCGTTTGGACACACCGTCAGGTTGACATGTTCCGAGAGGAGTCCTCATTGAAAGAATACTATACTCTTTCAAGTAATTGAGAAACTTATTGTTTAAGTATTTTCCATTACGGTCTTACCGTGACGGCTTTAATACTTTTGCCGATCTGTTTGTCTACTGAAAGTTTCCGATTTGTGTTTCAAAAGAAACACATAACCATAACATGATGCCACTGTTGGATAGTTATGACCCATAGCGTCACTATTTGTACAGATCATGGTGTTGTTGTACAAATTAACTATGTGATAAAGGAGATTGCACTTTTATCATTTGTGATTAGATCACCAAGATATATAAATGATGAAAGGTCTTTATGATTAGTTCCTGGATTGAGATGATATGAGACAGTATCAATCCACGAAGGTTTAATCATTAAATATCCATAGTCAGAGTATTATTGAGACTAGTATTACACTTGTGCGTGTTGTGGGAGCATAACAACATAGTTCTCATATATTTGGGTATATGATACTCATGCAAGTGTAATATGAGGTTGTGTTTACCGATGGTACGGAAACAGCTTCGCTCTGGATAGACCCCTCAGAATTCCATTGGTAGTATGACTATGTGTCTATGGAAGTCTGAATTAGGGTAGGTGTATTTGGTTTTAACCTGAGACTTGCACTGCTAATGCTTGCGACAATCAATATACTTTAGTTTTGGTCATTCAGGGCTTTAACAGGTTCTGTGTACGCCTCTGTTGGGTATATTGAGAATCGTAGTGTGTTTGGTGTGATGTCAAGATTGAAGTATCACTCCAGTCACAATGGAGATGATGGTCACGTAGGATACGGGACTGGTGCTCTTATATGCTGCAACTATCAGGATATTATGACTAGGTCATGTATATCCGATTATAAAGACTAGTTACCAGAGATCCGATATGTGCTTCGTACGGGGCATACATAATTCCAGCCCCAAGCCTAGCACGTGACATCCGATACTGGATCAAAATACGCAATACTACGTATACTACGCCTGATATAGATCACATATTCCTGTAAGGAAATTTCTGGAGAATTTGGTAGGCATGGCGCTTTGCTAGAAGCCAACATTGTCTTGTAAATCGGTAAAAACGTAGTACTATGTACCTACGTGTTCGGATAGTCCGACGACCAGATTTACTACCAACATATACGGGGATCTCATAGGTCGCTTCCCGAAGATCCACCGATGACGTATGACTCGCACTTTATTAATCTGGGATTAATTAGATGAGAGAGAAAATTAATCTAGGATTAATTACGGAGATATTTTATCTGGGATAAAATATCATTTAAAGAGAGAAAATGATTAATTTGGAATTAATCGATAAAATAATATATTCAATATATTATACGAAATTGGATTTCGACGCGAAATTGAAATTAGATTTTAATTCGGGCGAACGAGTTAATTTAGAATTAATTCGTTAGCGATGTGAATAGTGATTTTACTAGGCATAATTATTTAATTACGTCGCAACGGAAAATTCGTTAATTTGGAATTAGCGAATCTGAGCCCGAGAGTGTTTGCGGGCGCACTCACATTGCGAATTTAAGTGCGGCCCACAAGTCACATCAAGCGTCAAATCACTAGTCGCATCAAGCGTCAAATCACTTGTCACTTTGAGTGATGTGATGTGTAGTCCTTTTGATGTGAATAGTTGATAGAAGTGGTTGGAAAGCATTAATTATTTTTTGGCTCCAAAATTGTATTTGACTTTTGGAAAGCCTATTACAATTTTTTGGATTTGATTTTTGTGTATTAGATACACAAACCAAATAAACCAACTCACTTATCTCTCTCTTCTCTTTTGGATTCGGCCAAGGGCCACAAATACTCTCCTCATTTTTCCTTCAAAATGTCGTGAGCATGGAAGAAGCTAAGTGAAGAATTGTTGCATTTTTTTCACAAGGTGCTAGCACACTTATGGGTCTTGCGAAGGTGATAGGGAAACGCACCCGTGAGCATGGAATCTCACACCAAGCTTGGAGCTTGAAGAACCGAAAATGGAACAAACCTGGAGGCCAAATTTCTGCAAATGTCGAGAGCACTCTAGGAGGGAAAAGCTTGAAGTTTTGTTGTTCCTCGCATCGCCTCAACCGATCGTTGTAAGTATGTTTTCTCCATGCTTTTACGAGTATTCATACATGATTTTCATTGCTTGAAATCGATCCTCTGGACTTAGAGAAACCCGACATTGGTATCAGAGCGGTTTAAGCATGAAATTTGAACTTAGGGTTAAAATTGGGCAAAATTGATTTGAGCATGTTTGAGTGAAATTTGATGTTTGAGTATGCTTAAATAATGATAACATGGTGTTATGCATTGTCAATTTGATGAATTTTGAATTGGACAAATTTTCCCCAAAATGTGAGGCTTGGCCGAGACATTGACTTGCCCTAATCTCATGGTAATTTTTGTTTTTTTGATTCATTGGATGAGTTTGAAAGACTTTGGTAATGTTAATTTAAATTCAATTGGATTGAAATTGAAATTGGACAAAAATCCCTACCATTGCCGTGAGTTAAAAAGCATGAAAAGGGTTTGATTTTTGATTAAAATGTGTTGGACATGTTTTGATGTTAATGTGCATAATTAATTGTACAAATATGTGTTTTTGAAATTTTAATTTGGGTAATTAATTATGGCATACACTTTGGTTAATTAAGGTATAAAATTTGGAATTTGGTAATTTAATTAATTGGGCTTAAATTTGGAATTGGGCCTTAAAAGTTGTAATTGGGCTTAATGGGCTTGGTTGTACCAGGATTGGGTTTAGGCTAAATTGGTTGGATCCAATTGGGTCCAAAACCATATCCATAAAGTCCAATTATGACTTAATGGACCTTTAATAATTAATTGGGCCTAATGGGCCTAAATTGGTTTCTTGGCAAATAAGGGTGATTCCTTAAATGGGCTTTGGTATTTGGGTTTGACCCATGTTGACCAAAAGTTCATGCCTTAAGAAATTAATTGAAAGCCCATTGGACTTTAATTAAATTGACATTGGATGTTAATCGGGCTTTGAGACCCGTAACGATTAGATTTAGAATCTAAGTCGTAAAGGTTCGTAAATACAGTGTAATATTTAATTTGAAATTAAATAAATGGATTAGTATTAAATACGAATTAAATTGGATTTAATTTTGTAGTTTAATATAATTCAAGAATTCGTACTTTGAGTACTTATTCGCAAAATGAGTTTGACTCGCACAAAATCAAATCGTTGTTTGAACATTGGATGGTAATTAATATTCAGATTAATTAATTGGATTAGATTGATTGATAACATGCTTGTGTGAATACATGATTGCGATGCATGAATAATGAATATCGGATGTATATTAGATGGGTGGGGCAATTTTGGAAATTGTTGTAATAAATTTAGAATTTATTAATTGGACCTGCGTGTCCAGCCTATTACCTCTTTACTCTTTGTATTTCTCTTCTCACATATTCCCCTCAATGTAAATGAGGTTTCTTTAGAAGTGTTATGTAACGGGTAGAAGTAATACTTGTGCTAGCGGGAGAGATGAAATGGAGAGATTTGTTCTAGGAACAATGTGTTAAGTATTCATCCGCATATCATTATTATATTTATTTACGCGTCTTATTATGTATTTAGAATGCATGTTTAAGGGTGTATGATGATGAGACCTTAACAAAGATAATTAATTGGTTGCCAATTGCACGCGAAAAACCATCAAATAATATTAAGCGTTTTTCCTTCCATTGAGTGATTCTTACTCAAGATCCAAGACTGGCATTGGTTTGTTGGCCAAAGTCAAGGCCTTTATCCGTCGAGGATGTGTTTGAATCATGAAGGCTTTATTCCATATCGGTGTCTTGTCTAAGTTGTGATTTGTTGGCCAAAGTCAATATCACTTCTTGTCCATCGACATTGATTACGAAGCTTTCCAAGGTCAATGGGTCACGCTTGACTGGGATCACTAAGTTTGTTGTGCCAAAGCCAAGGCTTAGTTGATTCAGAGGACAAAGGTTAGGTAATATATTGGATATATTGGCATTTATAAGATATATGTTTCGGACTTGGATGTCCACCTACTGGATCTAGGAATTGGATGGGATCCAATTGATCTTAGAGATCTACCTAGCTAATTATCATAAAATTTGTTGGCCAAAGTCAAGATTGTGTGCTATTTAACGGGATCCTAGCCCACTGGGAAACAAGGTTTCCCGAGTACTCAACAGAGGGTTAGAGGCTCACCGAAAAATAGTGGGAGGCAAGTATTAAATTTGCAATATTCGTTTAATTACTTGCCATACGCGCTCATATCAAATTTTTCGTCGTTAAATTAATATATTAGTTGGAGTAATATTTAATTGTTGTTTTAATAAAACAGTTGGACTGTATTCAAACTATTTCATTTATAGTTGATTATATAATTGGATTATAGTAATCAATATATTTGAATTAACAATTTAAATTATAGTTGATTTTATAATTGGATTATAGTAATCAATATAATTAAATTTAATCTTTTAAATTATAGTTGATTATATAGTTAGACTATAGTAATCATTATAATAAATAGTACCTAAATCGTTGATTAAATAGTTGGACTATTAGAATCAAGATAATTGAAATATTAGTGTTTAAAACATAATCCTGGTTGAAAATATATTTAAACGACTTTAATTTTCAAATTGGGAATAAAATTTCAGGATGGTCCTGGAAACTGAGAAGTTACTTTATTTGATAAAATAACATCTTAGGCCTAAGCCCGGAGTTAAGAAAATAGTATAGCATGATCTTTGGAAGATTCATGTGATGATAACTTTAGTGCTTAATCCATTATGCTTGCCGCATAGACTCCTTAATTTCTTAATCAGAACTAAGGATTAGATCCTTAAAGTATGATATTGAAATTGAAGGATCTTCATAGATCTATTCTTAGATCTTAGAAGTACTAAATTGCAATAGTAAACTCTTAGAGAGTTAATAGCTATTCTCAAGGAGTAAAAGCCAAAAGTTTGCAATAGGCAAGTAGCGCAAGGCGCACCTTATTTCGATATTCTAGAAGGCCAAAGGCTTCTGGAGTGTGAAAAAAAAGGCAAAGGCAAAATCATTATAATCTTCCGAGAAGATAAAGGACATATCCCAAAATGTCTGCCAAAACTGTGGCAAACGGAATCACTAAAGCGTGACTGCCGTATGGACAAACCAGACATGAAGGAAGTGAAGACGGGGCAAGGCTCCGACTTCAAATATGTTTGTCATAAATATGTTCACTATTAGTATTAAAATTGGATTTTAAATACTATATGTGGTACATAAATATGAATTAATGTGCAGAATCTGCTGAAAAACAGGATACTGACTTCAGATGAGATTAATCTGCAAATCGAAAACGGGACAAAAGTCGATGTTTTAACCGTAGATACCTAAATTTAGGAACTACCCTTCGGGTGTATACATAAATTAGGAAACTGTTATAATGTAACAAGTTTGACTAGAAACATTATCTTTATATAGTGTTCAATCCGTTGCGGATGTACCTTTATATTCTAGAACACTAAAGTGTTTTATTATATAAAGATGATATTGAGATAAACACATTAGATGTGAATAAAAGTATTTATATTTTGAATATAAATAAATCTCAAACATATAACATGAAAAACAAATAGTTCAAACTAATTTGATCAGAAGAAACATAAATGTGGCATTGTTGTCTGGGACACAATTAAACAAGACTCGTATATCCACACTTTTGAATAGTGGGAACTAGTACAAATTTGTATTTATTCAAATAATGTCTGCAAATCTAGTTTATCAGGCAAAGTGCCTATAACACCTTTACTTGGTAAAAGTGCAAGTGTCATCGATCTGTTAGCCCTCGTTCATAGTGACGTAAGTGGGCCCATATCTAGCTAGGCTAGAGGTGGATATGAATATTTCATGACCTTTACGGATGTGGCATCGCATTATGGTTATATGTTTCTTTTGAAACACGAATCGGAAACTTTTACAGTTTCGACACGAAGTAGACAAACAGATCGGCTAAAGTATTAAACACCATCACGGTTAAATCATGATGAAGATACTTAAGCAATAAATTTCTCATATACTTGAAAGAGTATAGTATTCTTTCAATGAGGACTCCTTCTGGAACACATCAATTTGACAGTGTGTCCGAACTGAGTAACCGAATTTTGTTGGACATGATAAGGTTAATCATGAGTCGCTCTGAGCTACCATTTTCCTTCAAGGGATAAGCATTAACAGTGCAAAACTTATTTTGAATAAGGTTCCATAAAATCTGTTTGACAGACTTCATATTTGATATGAACAGGAAAGAAACCAGGTTTTCTTATTCCTGATGATTTGGGTATGCTAGGCATATGTTTGGATGATACCAAACTAAAACCCAAATCGGATAAGTGCCTAATTGTTGGTTATCCTAGGGATACCAAAGTATAGTACTTATACAACTCACAAGAGAACAATTTAATTGTTGGTTTTCCTAAGAGGAATACCTATATGCAGTGGTAAGTGGGAAGATAGTAAAACTCGATGAAAATCGGAGTAATACTGTTCCAGGCACCGATTCCTAATGGAACACAAATAATTCATCAGGGATGAAACTATATCAGTAATCTTCGAATACACAAGAACCACGTAAGTCGGAGAGAGTCAGAAAACAACCTGGGGTATGGGTTTCTGATCTTACCTCATAAAGATGTCAATCTTATTGAGGAACACCAACTGACTACGTATGAGGAAGTGATACAAGATATTGACTCCTTATTATAGCAAAGTGCTATAAAATATGAAATGGATTCCATGTATACCAATTATGTTTAGACACTAGTTGTTGTACCGCAAGGCATTGTGCCTATAGGTACTAAATAAGTCTTCAAGGAAGACATACATGGAAGGCAACATACCAACGTACAAAGCTAGGCTTGTAGCGAAAAGGTATCGTTATCAACATTGTGTCGATTACAACGAAACCTTTTACATGTTGCCATTGTAAATCCATTTGGATAATGCTTGTTGTACCTGCATGTTTCATTTATGAAATATGACAGCTGAACGGGAAAATCGTTTTCCTTAAACGGAAACCTTTTGGAGGATGTTTACAACATCCTGACGGTTTTTTCATACCATAACTAGCAAACAAGATTTGCAGGTTATTCGATCCATGTATGGATTGAAGCAAGCATTAAGTTCTTGGAATTATCATTTTGATGTAATCATGTGTATATAAGGA
The DNA here is from genome assembly GCA_019454045.1 of Zanthoxylum bungeanum. Lineage (NCBI taxonomy): Eukaryota > Viridiplantae > Streptophyta > Magnoliopsida > Sapindales > Rutaceae > Zanthoxylum > Zanthoxylum bungeanum. The sequence continues at coordinate 107,734 of SKCR01047291.1, forward strand.
GGTTAGTGGGAGCGCACTGACAATGAATGTCCTACATAATGATAATATGTCATTTCTTGAAAATGATATTCCCATAATACAATCGGTGAAAGCTTGGCTTTCATGAAAATTCTCCGTAGAATTCTTGGGAGAAACAACCTTTATTCTAGGAATAAAGATCTTCTGGGAAAGATTTAAAAGTTGTTGACATTCTCTGAGAACTCGTACATTGAAAAATGTACGTGACCTGGTGTCTCATACGCTTTGAGCATATGGAGTCACAATCAGGCCAATCCAAGTGATAGTCACTGAATTGATGTTAAGGACATCTTTCGGTATCTTAGAGAACTAAGGATGTTGTCTTACACTATGGAGAAGGAGAACATGAAGTGACTGGGATCACTACTGCAAGTTTCCAAACCGATAAAAACGACTATAAGTCGTAAAAACGGTACTATATAGTTTGAATAACGAAACAGTGAGCTGGAAATCTTCCAAGCAAGATACTGTTACCAAATAAACAATAAAAGTGGATTATTTCTGCAGCTGAGGCAGCAATAGAAGTCATTTGGGTCGATAATAAATCTAATTAGATTAGATATAGTTCTGTTAGCAGTTGAGCTAGGCTCCAGCGTAGGCTAAAGAATTAATGGTCTCATCAACGATCCAAATAAATACTTTAACTATTTATCTGATTCGTTCGGATCATACATGGTGGCGATGTGATGATCGATTAAATCGCATCATATGATGTTCATGCAAATCCGCTGACGAAAATCTTTCCTCAGCAGAAATTTGAGTGAACCGTACATAGTTCAGGTGTAAGACACTTGAGTGATTGGCTATAGGCCAAGTGGGAGATTGTTGGACAGTTATGACCCATAGCATCACTATTTGTACAGATCATGGTGTTGTTGTACAAATTAACTATGTGACAAATGAGATTACTCTTTTATCATTTGTGATTAGATCACCAAGATATATAAATGATGAAAGGTCCTTATGATTAGTTCCTGGATTGAGATAATATGAGACAGTATCAATCCACGAAGGTTTAATCATTAAAAATCCTTAGTCAGAGTATTATCGAGATTGGACATCGATAATGCGAAATAGACTAGTATTACACTTGTGCGCGTTGTGGGAGCATAACGACATAGTTCTCATTTATTTGGGTATAGGATACTCATGCAAGTGTAATAGGAGGCTGTGTTTACCGATGGTATGGAAACAGCTTCGCTCTGGATAGACCCCTCGGAATTCCATTGGTAGTATGACTGTGTGTCTATGGAAGTCCGAATCAGGGTAGGTGTATTTGGTCTTAACCTGAGACTTGCACCGCTAATACCTGTGACAATCGATATACTTTGGTTTTGGTCGTCCAGGGCTTTAACCGGTTCTGTGTACGCCTCTTCTGGGTATATTGAGAATCGTAGTGTATTGGGTGTGATGTCAAGACGGAAGTATCACTCCAGTCATAGTGGAGATGATGGTCACATAAGATACGATATTTTTGTGCTCCATTTTCAGTCCTTCAAGCTCCAAGCTTGGTGTGCATTCCATGCCCACGGGGTGGGTTTCCCTATCAAGACTCCTAATGTGTGCTAGCACTTCGAAAAAATTTCTCGCAAATCTTTCCCTTTGCTTCTCCTTATTCTCGGGAATTGCAGAAATTTCGAAAAGAAAATGGCCCAAGGCCGAGAGGAAGAAGAGAGTGAGAGAGGGTGTGTGTTTCTGTGAGTTGTGTATCTAATACACTAAATGAAAAAGTCAAATACCAAAATATTAAATGGTAAATGTCTTTCAAACATCACAATAGAGTGTTTCACACTCAAGCATCAAATCCCATCAACTTCCATCAATCAAAGTGACTAAAGTTGACAAGTGATGTGACGATTGATGTGACATGTGGGCCCCACACGATTCGAAATGCGAGTGGGCCCGCAAACACTCATAGGCTCGGGTTCGCTAATTCCTAATTAACGAATTTTCCGTTGCGACGTAATTAAATCAATTTTAATTAAATAATTATGCCTAGCAAAATTACTATTCACGTCGCTAACGAATTAATTCTAAATTAACTCGTTCATCCGAATTAAAATCTAATTTTAATTCCGCGACGAAATCCAATTTCGTATAATATATCGAATATATTATTTTATCGATTAATTCCAAATGAATCGTTCTCTCTCTTTAAATAATATTTTATCCCAGATAAAATATCTCTGCAATTAATCCCAAATTAATTTTCTCTCTCATCTAAATAATCCCAGATTAATAAAGTGTGAGTCATACATCATCGGTGAATCTTCGGGAAGCGACCCAAGAGATCCCCGGATATGTTGGCAGTAAATCTGGTCGTCGGACTATCTGAACACGTACGTACCTAGTACTACGTTTTTACCGATTTACAAGACATGGTTGGCTTCTAGCAAAGCACCGTGCCTATCCAATTCTCCAGAAACATCCTTAAAGGAATATTTGATCTATATCAGGCGTATTATACGTAGTATTGCGTATTTCGATCCAGTATCGGATGTCACATGCTAGGCCTAGGGCTGGAATTATGTCTGCCCCGTACGAAGCACATATCGGATCTCTGGTAACTAGTCTCTATAATTGGATAAACATGACCTAGTCATAATATCCCGATAGCTGCAGCATATAAGAGCACCAGTCTCATATCCTATGTGACCATCATCTCCACTATGACTAGAGTGATACTTCAGTCTTGACATCACACCCAATACACTACGATTCTCAATATACCCAGAAGAGGCGTACACAGAACCGGTTAAAGCCCTGGACGACCAAAACCAAAGTATATTGATTGTCGCAAGTATTAGCAATGCAAGTCTCAGGTTAAGACCAAATACACCTACCCTGATTCGGACTTCCATATACACATAGTCATACTACCAATGGAATTCCAAGGGGTCTATCCAGAGCGAATCTGTTTCCGTACCATCGGTAAACACAACCTCTTATTACACTTGCATGAGTATCTTATACCCAAATATATGAGAACTATGCCGTTATGCTCCCACAACGCGCACAAGTGTAATACTAGTCTATTTCTCATTATCGATGTCCAATCTCGATAATACTCTGACTAGGGATATTTAATGATTAAACCTTCATGGATTGATACTGTCTCATATCATCTCAATCCGGAACTAATCATATGGATATTTTATCATTTATACATCCCGGTAATCTAATTACAAATGATAAAAGAGAAATTTCATTTGTCACATAGTTAATTTGTACAACAACACCATGTTCTGTACAAATAGTGATGCTATGGGTCATAATTGTCCAACAAGATATCTATAATAGTAGTAATAAAAGTGGATCCTCTAACCCTAGTATTTTTTATTGTAATCTTCTTTAATTACTTTCCAGTATTTTATTTTATGTCTTTTATTTTATTTAAGTTTTTACTAGTTGTAAATATGTGTCGTAGCTAAACCCATTATATGAGGTTTTGATGAATTCCAATATCATCGGTTTATAATGGATTATTTCATAGTTTGGGTAATTTGAAGGTTTACTTATTAAGTCTTAAGCTTAATGCGTCTTGTTAACTGTCCACTAATAAGATTGATCTGGTAAATCTAAAATAAACTTGACAAATGAATTTTAGGTTTTAGCCTTAGACTTAATAACACACGATCTTCCTTGAGTATAGATACCCTTTAATAGATTTCCTTACAGTATAGACATATATCTGTCGGGTGGGGGTAATCATAATTGGAACTTAATCTTAATGAATCCAGGTAATTTGGTTGACATAGACATATGGTTCAATTGGGTTATACTGGGTATTTGCATCTGACCATCGACAAAGGCTTTTGCATAGTTTCGTGGTCCAGGTTATTAAACCAATATATTACACAAATATGAAATAAGCACTTCATCTTTATTTAGATATTGAAAGAAATCACAACCCTGGATAGTTTTATAAATTTGATTTTTCTTAAATCTACTTTCACGTCATTTTATTTAATTATTTTAATTTTTAATTTTTAAAAGTCACAATCTCAATCAATAAATCAATCTGTTAGATAATAGTAATTATTTGGCCTCATAAAATTATTAGATTATGTATTAAGTCCTCGTGGGATCGATACTTTTTATACTACTTGAACGATACGTGCTCTTGCGTTATACGCGTGTGATTACGAACCGGTCACCTACCTATAAAAATAAAAATTGAGCCAATTTCCCCAATGGTTGAAACACAAATCCTTTGAGCCAAAATCCTTCAAAGCTTTCAACCTTATTTGAATCCACCATTGAAGACTTTCTATCTTATTGTCTTCTTCATTAATGGTGGAATTCAATCTTTAATAAACCTTCAACATAATTTAACCCAAAATTCCTAACCCTTTAGAGTTCTTTGGGAGTAAGTTTGGTAGTCGGAGTTTCGGCGTCAGAAGTGATACAATCTACTCAGAGACTTCAGAGGTTCTGAAGAAAACTATGGGTCGCGGGCTTGAGGAGTTGCCTTGAGTTCTTGCAGTATTGAGGTACTTGAGTCGGTGGAGTTACCACCATAGGTCTTGGCCATCGCTGTAAGTTTTTCTCTATATAGTGGATTGGGCTGGTAGCCGATATACCCGGATTGGTTTTTTACTCGCACGAGTTTTCCACTTCATCACCAAAATTATTGTGTTGATTCTGTGTGATTGATTTTATTTTTCGCAATTTATATTTTGCTTTGGATTGATATTGTGGATACTATTTCTGTTGGATATTGTGGTTGCTTATTGTATCTCTATAGACACATTAATTAGGACTTGTCTTGATTAATTGTGATATATTTCGCATAGGGTCAGAACCTAGGCTTATCTCTAAATTTTCAATTGATATCAGAGCATGAACTCGATCCTTGACCCATTTGCTATGGAGCGTAGTCAACCTTTAAATTGTCCACCATTTTTTGATGGCACATAATATTTGTATTAGAAGGTTCGCAAGATGAGAGGATCTGGATGACTGTTGAATACGGGTGGAAACCTCACGTTGTTACTGTTGATGGGGTCTCTTCCCCTAAAGACAATTTGACCTGGACCAAGGACGAATTTGATACTAGTAATAGGAACAACAAGGCTGTTAATGCCATACATGGTGTTTGTTCTGCTGAATTTAGGAGAATCTTCATGTGTGAGATAGCTAAAGATGCTTGGGACATCATGCAGACTATGCATGAGGGCACACTGTCTGTCAAAAATAATAGACTCCAGGATTTAGCCACTAGGTTTGAGGTCGCCCATATAAAGATGATGAGACATTTGATGAATTTTATGCTGAGATTAACGATATCGTTAACTCTAGTTTTAACCTAAGTGAGACTATTCCTACCAATTGGATTGTTAGGAAAATCCTTAGATCCCTACCTGATAAGTTCCTACCAAAAATCACTGCCATCGAGGAAAGCAATGACCTCGATCAGCTTAATTTAGAAGACATAGTAAGAAAACTGCAGGTTTATGAGCAGAAACTTCCTGAGTATCAAAAGGCCAAAACTATAGCGATAAAGATCGCGAAGGAAGTTTTTCATGGTTTATCTAGTGATGAGGATACCCTCACGGACTGTGATGTAGCCTTGTTTGCTAAAAGGTTTAAGAAATTTCTTAAGCTTAAAAGGAGTGGCCATAGTTATAAAAAGGATAAGGAGGATGAGTTTAGGGAGAGTATGCATAGTAGGAGAGAGTCTGGATATGATAGAGATAGTAGATCCCGTGGTGTCCAGTGCCATGAATGCGAAGGATATGGGCACGTTAGATCTGAATGTCCCACATACCTTAGGGCTAAAGGCAAGAAAGCCATGGCAGCCTCCCTTAGTGATTCAGAAGGTGATGAGTCTCCTAAAGACAAGAGCAATTATATGGCTTTTTGACCGGTGCTTACACACGCGTATAACGCAAGCGCACGTATCGTTCAAGTAGTATAAAAAGTATCGATCCCACGAGGACTTAAAACCTTATCAATTAATTTTTATGAGGTCAAATGATTACTAGTATCTATCAGGTTGTTTGATTGATTTGAAATTATGACGATTCTAAATTTAAAAACAAGTAAATAAATTTGTTTGAAAGTAGATTTTAAGAAAATTCAATATTAAAAACTATCTAGGGTTGTGAATCTTTCCAATATTATTTAAAGATGAAGTGGTTATCTTATAGTTGGATAAAATATTGATTTATTAACCTGGAACACTAAATTATGTAAAAGCCTCTTCCGATGGTCAACTACAAATATCCAGTTTAACCTAATTGAACAATATGTCTATGTCAACCAAATTATCTGGATTCATTAAGATTAAGTTCCAATTATAGCTACCTCCGCCGGACAGGTATATTCCTATCCTGTAAGGAAATATATTAAAGGGTTATCTATCCTCAAAGAAGATCGTGGGCTATTGAGTCTAAGGTCTTAAACCTAAAATCCTTATGTCTAGTTCATTTTAAGTTTACCATATCAATTTTATTAGTGGCGAGTTAATAAAAAGGCATTACGATTAAGACTCAATAAATAAATCTTTAAATTACCCAAATTATAATTTAACCCTTATAAACCAGTGATATTGGAATTCATCACAACCCCAGATAACTAATTTAGTTACAACACATAACTAGGGCTAGTAAAAACTTAGAAGTAAAAGCTATAAAGTAAAAATGCGAAAGAGTAAATACGGTAAAGTAAATACTGAAAAGTAAATTACAATTAAATAAAATGCTAAGGCAAAAGGAATTACTTTTACTATTACTAATTTAGATATCTCCCATAATATAATATATAAACTTGTGATGACATTACCAACCGGCCAATATAGCGGTATCATTTTTAAGTCAATATTAAGTCCAACCAGCCATTAAGGCGGAACCAAAATAAACCTGCCATATAGGCGGTAAGAAAATTTAATTACCAACCGACCAATATAGCGGTATTCCTGATTAGTCAGGTTTAAACCAGATTAAAATGAATTACCAACCGACCAATATAGCGGTATCCTTTTTATGTCAATATTTTAAATAGTGAATATATTATATTTAAGGAAATTAATTTAAATAACAACAGTAAAAGAATTACCTTTCACCCTAGCATAGGGAAGTTACCTCCTCATGATGAATAGTAAAAACTGTAAAATAAATAAAGTAAATTACTATTATTACAAAACGTAATTAAAAATTACAAAATTAAATTAAAAGAAACTTAGAGAGAGAAGAACTCCATATTTACATCAAATAAATGAGAGAGAATGGTACAACAAAAGCTGAAATCTCGAGCTCAATTTATAGGCGCAGGTAGGCTTCCAGCGTCGCGATGCCAAGGCCTTTGGCATCGAGACGCCAGAATAGTGATGCGTGGCACGCTGAGGGCTTGACACGTGGCGATTCGGATAAGAAGATAAGGCGACACGTGGCGAGGCTGCTAAGAGCTCAATTATTATGCTGATGTGGCAATGACGTGGCGCAGACGTGGCAAGGCGGCTGAGATCAATTGTCGGCACTGTAGGATTGCGACACGTGTCACGCTGTGATTGGCTGATGCTGACGTGGCATGTTGACTCGGTTGACCTGCTGACGTGGATGATGACATGGCAAGACGTGTGGCAGAGTTGACTCATTGACCAGATGACATGGCGACACGTAGGATGACACATGGCACACGTGGAAATAATAATTGTCGGCACCGTAGAATGATGACACGTGGCACGACGCATGTTAGCAGATCGGCTGTGATGGTGACACGTGGCACGGCGCACGTTAGCAAAGTCAAACTTCTCAAATTCTGACCCGTTGACCCGGCGCACGTTAGCACGGTGCACATTAGGCGTCGCGACGCCAAAAATTACCATTTTTCCCTTTTTGCCAATTTTCACAGTTTTGCTCTAAATCACCTCCAGAATGTCCTAAAACTTTATTTATCTACAAGATAACACAAAACACATCAAAATATTCACCAGACTCAAGAAACTATACAAAATATTAGGATAAATGAGTGGGAAATAGTGATAGATTTACCACTCATCACACCCCCAAACCTAACATTTTGCTAGTCCTCGAGCAAAACATAAAATAAATAACTTAAAATAAAATTTAACTAAGCCACTTTCGTAGGGATCACGGTTGCATTTAGCGTATGCAACAAGCCTTTAAACCCTTAGGTGTCCGTAGTGGACGAGTTGTAGTCTCGTGAGGGTTTACAGCAATGATACCCACAAACATTTTACAAAAGTAAAAAAGTAGTAAAACTAATGCACACAAAAACAAAAAGACAAGCGAAAAGAGAATAAAGAAGTTAGTGACTAATCAGGTGAAACTTCTACTCCAAGTTACTAGTTGTTTTGTTTCTTTCTAAATTACTAAATAAGTAAATTCTCCAATTATATTTATCATTCTTCATATACACAGCCAACAAAATATTAAACAACTCATTTTTTCCCACAACAGTCATAAGTGCAGTTGATAAGAGAGTAATATTTTTGTCCTAAAGTTCTATCAGATTTCACACCTTTTTGTAGCAATGGAATAATTTTCTGATTTTTCTGATTTTTTCTTTGATTTTTCTCTATTTTTTATTTATATACAATATCTTCCATCTATGTAACGAGTTTTGGGTCGGTGGCTCCCAAACCAGTTGGCTTTAGGGCACTTGGTGTTAAGACACCCCTACGGACTTAATTACTCAGACTTCAGATATATATATTTTTGCAGCATCTTTGATCCATGTAGCGAGCTTTGGGCCAGTGACTCCCAAACCAGTTGGTTTTAGGGCACTAAGTGTTAAAATACCCTTACATACTTAATAACTCGGATCTCAGACGTTTTTTTTTTACTCCATTGTTTTTTAAGATGCTTCCTCCAATTAAACTAGAGCACTGAATATTACAAACTTTTCAATTTTAGCTCATGTCCGTATGTTACTATGCATGTTGATAATACCTGCCAACTGAACATATGAATATTTATTTTAGTCAGTATTATGGAGAATTCACAAATTAAATAATTTAGAATGAAATAAAGAAAAACTAACTTGTTTCGAAAGTAGGTTTTAGATACATCTCAGGAGTGGGAACTCCTTACTCAGCTATCTCTTACCAATTTCACCTTTTTAGTCAAAAATAAAAATACAAAAACAAAATATTTTTTTTGTAATTTTTGAAAAGTTTTCAATTTTTTTGTATTTTTCGAAAAATTTTGGACTAAAAATAAAAACAACACACAAACTAAAAACAAGGTACTGATCAACTAATTCCCTCCCCCAAACCTAAATGAGACATTGACCCCAATGTCTTAAACAGTAGAAGAAGAGTTTAGAAGATAATACCTGGTTAGCTGAAATTCTACAGGAAATTAAAGGTTAAGATCCAGATTAATCCGACGCCTCATTCCACGATCGTCCTCGGACCAATTTATCTTTGAAATGACAGGGTCAATTTGTGGTTCATAGGCTAAGAGTTGGTCAATTAGATCTGGAGCGGTTCTGGCAGTAAAGAGGAGTTCTTTTAAAGGTTTTGATATGAACCCATTCCTTCATGCATCATCAAGAAACACACAAAGAAAATCATAAAATCCATCAACGTTAAGTAGTCCAAGCAGTTTCTGGTATATGTTCAGGTTCGCCTAAGATAGCACAATAAAAATTTCCTCCAATGTACCCAATCCACCTGGCAAAGCAATAAAAGCATCAGAACGGTTAATCATTTCTACCAGTCGTTCAGACATACCTGGCACGATCAATTCCTCTCCGTTCGTGGTATTTAGTGATATGCACGTTCAATTACGCCGGTCAAGTTTTTGGGTTCAACTTGTGATAATATTGATTCCTAATTATTATCGTTCAACACACACGTATAACGCAAGCTCAATTATGATAAGAGTCATGCTCTCGGCTTGATACGTGGCGATTCGGATAAGAGGCGGTTGAGAGCTCAATTATGACACTGACGTGGCGATGACGTGACGACACGTGGCGAAATTGAATGTCGGCACCGTAGGATTGTGACATGTGGCGACACGTGGCATGTTGTGATTGGTTGATGATGACGTGGCACTTGGACTTGGTCAACGGATGACGTGTGTGATGACGTGGCATGACACATGGCAAAGTTGACCTTTGACTTGCTGACGTGGCTGATGACGTGGCGACACATAGGACGACACGTGGCACACGTGGCAATGGTGATTTTCGGCACCATAGGATGATGACACGTGGCACGGCGAACATTAGCAGATCGGCTCTGATGGTGACACGTGGAACGGCGCACTTTAGCAAAGTCAAACTTTTTAAATTATGACTCATTGACCAGGCGCACGTTAGCAAAGACTCGGTGCACGTTAGGCGTCATAATTGAGCTCTCAACCGCCTCTTATCCGAATCGCCACGTATCAAGCCGAGAGCATGCCACGAATCACTGTTCCAACGTCGCGACGCCAAAGCCCTTGGCGTCCCGACGCCCGAAGCCTACCCGCACCTATAAATTCATCTTCAAATTTCAGAATTTATTGCACCACTCTCTCTCTTCTATTCTATGTAAAGAGAGAGTTTCTCTCTCTAGATTCTTTAGTTTTTAGTTTTTTTTTTATTTTTAATTTCTTAGTTTTGTAAATAATTTTAATTACGTTTTCTAATAATAGTAATTTAATTTTTACTTTTTACTTTTTACAGCTTTTACTATTCACCATGAGAAGGTAACTTCCCCAGCTAGGGTGAAAGGTAATTCTTTTGCTGTTACCATTTAGATTAATCTCCCTTAAAAATAATATATTCATTGTTTAAAATATTGACTTAAAAAGGATACCGCTATATTGGTCGGTTGGTAATTTAATTTTAATCTGGTTTAAACCTGACTAATCAAGGATACTGCCAGATTGGTCGGTTGGTAATTTAATTTTGGTTCTGCCTTAATGGCTGGTTGGACTTAATTTGACTTAATCAGGATACCGCCAGATTGGTCGGTTGGTAATATTATCACAAGTTTATATATTATTTTATGGGAGATATCTAAATTAATAGTAGTAAAAGTAATTCCTTTTACCTTAGCATTTTATTTTATTGTAATTTACTTTTCAGCTTTTACTTTATGTCTTTTACTTTTAAGTTTTTACTAGCCCTAGTTATATGTTAGTTATATGAGGTTGTGATGACTTTTAATATCACCGGTTTATAAGGGGTTATTTTATAGTTTGGGTAATTTAAAGGTTTACTTATTAAGTCTTAAGCTTAATGCTTCTTGTTGTCTGATCACCAATAAGATTGATCTGGTAAATCTAAAATGAACTAGACATAGGGATTTTAGGTTTCAGCCTTAAACTTAATAGCCCACGATCTTCTTTGAGGATAGATAACCCTTTAATAGATTTCCTTACAGGATAGACATATACCTGACGGGCGGGGGTAGCCATAATTGGAACTTAAACTTAATGAATCCAGATAATTTGGTTGACATAGACATATGGTTCAATTGGGTTATATTGGGTATTTGTGTCTGACCATCGACAGAGGCTTTTGCATAATTTCGTGTTCCAGGTTAGTAAACTGATTTATTACACAAACATAAAATAATCACTTCATCTTTTAAAAGATATTAGAATGATTCACAACCCTAGATCTTTAAGTCTTTTGTTATTTTCCTTAGTATTTTCTTTTGTTTATTTTATTTATTTTAATTAAGGAAAACCACATTCAACCAATTAAACAATCATTCTCTTCTTCATTTAATTAGATATTTGTAAATAAATAGATTCAATAATTAATAACAACAGTAGGAATTAAGTCCTCATGGGATCGATATTTTTATACTACTTGAACGATATGTGCGCTTGCGTTATACGTGTGTGTTTACGCCGGTCAAGTTTTTGGCGCCGTTGCCGGAGACTTATTTTTCTTGAGTTATTAATTTTGAAGCTATCTAATTTACTTGTATCTAATTTTCTTTATTTTTATCTGTAATTTTTATTTCTTTCTTTTATTTTCAGGTGGTTGAACAATGGAACACTACTGGGAGATTGAGAGATTACGTACTTTACAAGAAGATACACCCCACATCTAGGAGCAACAGTCCGGTTTTCTGAGGCCTGTTGTACAGCCCAACGACTATCACTGGATGCCAGAACCAAGTAATACTACATTTTCTCATCAGAATACAATGGAGAGATGTGATATATGTAATGGTAACCACCCAAGAGATTATTGCGAGTACAACTACAATCCAGGGTGGCAGAGCTATCAAAATCCTTCATGGTACGAAGAACCATCATATTTTCCATCTTATCCACCATCCACCTATGATTTTCATCAAGAACCAGAACCATTCGAGGAAGATCAATTGATTCACATGATCAAAGAACAAGCAGCTCGATTTGATGCACAAATTCATAGTAACGCGGAATTCATACAGAGAATGACAGATCAGATCAAACAATTAATAGAAAACCACAGCTACATACCTCAAGGAGCATCTTCAGATGACACAGATGAAGCCTTCAAGTACCAAACATTTCACTATGACACTTTAGCAGAAGAGGAGGCTGAGGAGAATCAAGAACCAGAGGTATCAGTTCAGGAACCCGAACCGGCAAAGTCTTAATTTGACTTTTATTATTCAGATTCTGACGAGGATGAAGCTCATCTATTTGTACCAACTGCACCAACAACGGAGGATCAAACTTTCAATCCTCAAAATGAAGATCTTGGAGCATGCTTTACCATGATGTTTGAAGAAGATATATCTGAACTATCCATTCCAGTCATATCAGAGGATGAAGACCTAAAATCTGACATTTCTTTTCATCCTCAGGTTGACAATTTTGAAACATGTATTTCACAAATGACAGATGAAGAGCTGAATATGGAAATTTTAAAATACATCTGTGAAGAAAATGTGGAGCAAGAAACAGAGCAAATGGAGGAGCAAATGTCTGACCTTAATAAAGATCCAGAGCATTCAGGAGAAACATCGTTGTTTTGGGGAGTACAAATCAAAGATATCAACCAGAAGCTTGACAGAATGAAATTTCCATTCCAAGTCAAGCATCATACGAGACCTCCTGATTTTCTTTCTTTCTTTGCAGGAATCACTGGAGCAACAAGGAGCAAAAATATGGCACGAGCACTGAATGAAACAAAACTCTTTTTGCCATTTTACTGTTGGAAGAGACCCTTCAAAAGCAACGCTCATGGGATTGTCTTTAATCGGACATCCAAAACGACATTGAAACCTCCTTAACAGATGAATTTCAGTCACGTCTGGTTGAAGACGAAAAATTTAGCGCTAGCAGGGAGGCAACCCATGCAATTTTTTGTAATTTTTGTTTTCATATTTTGTGTATACATGTTGTAGAGTTTTTAATTTTGTATGTTATTTTTGTAGGGAAAGGCACAAACGGAGCATTTTAAGATAGAAAGAATGGTGTTTGGCAATCACAAACAATAGAGACAATTCATTAGTAATGGCTGAGTAAAGAATTAATTCTTGAGACGCAGCCTTATGAATTTATACTAAACGAGTGGCGTTTTGTGTACACAATTTTGTTGCCTTAATTATTGCTTTGATTCGCTTTTCTGTTGTAATTATCTTTATTTTCGTAGACATGATCCAGACTCTTTGACCTTTCACGATTTCTTTTGTTGTTTAGCAAACAAACATCCTCTGGAAGATACCAGTGTTATTATTACTCACCCTTTTTCAGGTACTATAAATTCAGCTCGTCATTGCACTTTTGAAGGCATCCAGAGTTGAAAAAAAAATACATAAAAAATGGAAGCCACTTCAAGAAGACGAGTTGAAAACATATGTGTGTTTTGCGGTAGTAGTGTTGGTACTAAACCACAATACATAGAAGCAGCACATGAATTGGGTCGAGTCTTAGCTGCAAGGAATATGCACTTAATATATGGCGGATGAAATCTTGGACTTATGGGGATCATTTCAAAGGTTGTACATGAGGGAGGCAGTCATGTTTTGGGAATCATCCCAAAACCTTTGGCAGAGGAAAATCTTATTGAACCATCAAACGGCGAGGAACAGATCGTACCAGGTATGTCTGAACGACTGGTAGAAATGATTAACCATGATGATGCTTTTATTGCTTTGCCAGGTGGTTTTGGTACATTGGAGGAAATTTTTATTGTGTTATCTTGAGTGAACCTGAACATACACCATAAACCAATTGGACTACTCAACGTTGAAGGATTTTATGATTTTATTTGTGTGTTTCTTGATGATGCTCGGAGAAATGGGTTCGTGTCAAAACCTTTAAAAGAACTCCTATTTACTTCCAGAACTGCTCCGGATCTAATAGACCAACTCATAGCCTATTAACCACGAGTTGACCCTATCCTTTCAAAGATAAATTGGTCCGAGGATGATCATGGTAAGAGGCATAGGATTAATCTGGATCTTAACCTTTAATTTCCTGTAGATTTTCAGCTAACCAGGTACGACCTTCTTAACTCTCATTTTACTATTTAAGACATTGAGGACAATGTCTCATTTAGGTTTGGGGGAGAGAATTAGTTGATCAGTACCTTGTTTTTAGTTTGTGTGTTATTTTTTATTTTTAGTCCAAAATTTTTCAAAAAAAATGAAAAATTTTCAAAAATTACAAAAATATTTTGTGTTTTTTGTGTTTGTATTTTGAGACGTATCTCAAACCTATTTCGAAACAAGTTAATTTTTTTTTATTTCCTTTTGAATTATTTAATTTGTAAATTCTCCATAAAATGGACTAAAATGGACCTTCATATGCTCAATTGGCAGGTATTATCAACATGCATAGTAACATACGGACATGAGCTGTAATTGAAAATTTTGTAATATTCAGTGCTCTAGTTTAATTGGAGGAAGCATCTTAAAAAGTGATTGAGTAAAAAAAAAAATCTGAGATCCGAGTTATTAAGTTTGTAATGGTGTTTTAACACCTAGTGCCCTAAAACCAACTGGTTTGGGAGTCACTGGCCCAAAGCTCGCTACATGGATCAAAGATGCTGCAAAAATATATATATATATCTGAAGTCTGAGTAATTAAGTTCGTAGGGGTGTCTTAACACCTGGTGCCCTAAAGCCAACTGGTTTGGGAGCCACCGACCCAAAACTCGCTACATAGATGGAAGATATTGTATATAAATAAAAAAAATAGAGAAAAAAATCAAAGAAAAAATCAGAAAATCAGAAAAATTATTCCATTGCTACAAAAAGATATGAAATTGATAGAACTTTAGGACAACAATATTACTCTCTTATCAACTGTACTCATGACTATTGTGGGCAAAAATGAGTTGATTAATATTATGCTGGCTGTGTATATAAAGAATGGTAAAAATGATCGGGGAATTTACTGATTTGGTAATTTAGAATGAAACAAAACAACTAGTAACTTGGAGTAGAAGTTTCACTTGATTATCCATTAACTTCTTTATTCTCTTTTCTCTTGTCTTTTTGCTTTTGTGTGCATAAGTTTCACTACCTTTTTACTTTTGTAAAATGTTTGTGGGTATCATTGCTGTAAACCCTCACGAGACTACAACTCGTCCACTAGGGACACCTAGGGGTTTAAAGGCTTGTTGCATATGCTAAATGCAACCATGATCCCTACGAAAGTGGCTTAGTTAAATTTTAATTATGTTATTTTATTCTATGTTTTGCTCGAGGACTAGCAAAATGTTAGGTTTGAGGGTGTGATGAGTGGTATTTATATCACTATTTACCACTCATTCATCCTAATATTTTCTATAGTTTCTTGAGTTTTGCGAACGTTTTGATGTATTTTGTGTTATTTTATAGATAAATAAAGTTTCAGGACATTCTGGAGGTGATTTGGAGCAAAACTGTGAAAATTGGCAAAAAAAAGAGGGCATTTTGGTAATTTTGGGCGTCGCAACGCCTAACGTGCGCCGAGTCTTTGCTAACGTGCATCTGGTCAACGAGTCAAAATTTGAAAAGTTTGACTTTGCTAAAGTACACCGTGCCACGTGTCACCATCAGAGCCGATCCGCTAACGTGCATTGTGCCACGTGTCATCATCTTATGGTGCCGACAATCACCATTGCCACGTGTGCCATGTGTCGTCCTACGTGTTGCCACATCATCAGCCATGTCAGTAGGTCAAAGGTCAAATTTGCCATGTGTCATGACACGTCATCACCCACGTTATCCATTGACCAAGTCCAAGTGCCACGTCATCATCAACCAATCACAACATGCCACGTGTCGCTACGTGTCACAATCCTACGGTGCCGACATTCGATTTCACCATGTGTTGCCACGTCATCGCCATGTCAGTGTCATAATTGAGCTCTTAGTCGCCTCTTATCCGAATCGCCACGTGTCAAGCCGAGAGCATGCCACGAATCACAGTTCCAGCGTCGCGACGCCAAAGCCCTTGGCGTCACGAAGCCCGAAGCCTCCCTAGCAACGGCGCCAAAAACTTGACTGGCGTAAACACACACGTATAACGCAAGCTCACGTATCGTTCAAGTAGTATAAAAATATCGATCCCACGAGGACTTAATTCCTACTGTTGTTATTAATTATTGAATCTATTTATTTAGAAATATCTAATTGAATGAAGAAGAGAATGATTGTTTGATTGGTTGAATGTGGTTTTCCTTAATTAAAATAAATAAAATAAACAAAAGAAAATAAGGAAAATAACAAAAGACTTAAAGATCTAGGGTTGTGAATCATTCTAATATCTTTTAAAAGATGAAGTGATTATTTTATGTTTGTGTAATAAATCAGTTTACTAACCTGGAACACGAAATTATGCAAAAGCCTAGGTCGATGGTCAGACGCAAATACCCAGTTTAACCCAATTGAACCATATGTCTATGTCAACCAAATTATCTGGATTCATTAAGTTTAAGTTCCAATTATGGCTACCCCGCCCGACAGGTATATGTCTATCCTGTAACGAAATCTATTAAAGGGTTATCTATCCTCAAGGAAGATCGTGGGCTATTAAGTCTAAGGATGAAACCTAAAATCCCTATATCTAGTTCATTTTAGATTTACCAGATCAATTTTATTGGTGATCAGACAACAAGAAGCATTAAGCTTAAGACTTAATAAGTAAACCTTTAAATTACCCAAACTATAAAATAACCCCTTATAAACCGGTGATATTAAAAGTCATCACAACCCCAGATAACTAACACATAACTAGGGCTAGTAAAAACTTAAAAGTAAAAGACATAAAGTAAAAGCTGAAAAGTAAATTACAATAAAATAAAATGCTAAGGTAAAAGGAATTACTTTTACTACTATTAATTTAGATATCTCCCATAAAATAATATATAAACTTGTGATAATATTACCAACCGACCAATCTGGCGGTATCCTGATTAAGTCAAATTAAGTCCAACCAGCCATTAAGGCGGAACCAAAATTAAATTACCAACCGACCAATCTGGCGGTATCCTTAATTAGTCAGGTTTAAACCAGATTAAAATTAAATTACCAACCAACCAATATAGCGGTATCCTTTTTAAGTCAATATTTTAAACAGTGAATATATTATTTTTAAGGGAGATTAATCTAAATGGTAACAGTAAAAGAATTACCTTTCACCCTAGCTGGGGAAGTTACCTTCTCATGGTGAATAGTAAAAATTGTAAAAAGTAAAAAGTAAAAATTAAATTACTATTATTACAAAACGTAATTAAAATTATTTACAAAACTAAGAAATTAAAAATAAAAATAAAACTAAAAACTAAAGAATCTAGAGAAAGAAACTCTCTCTTTACATAGAATAGAAGAGAGAGAGTGGTGCAATAAATTATGAAATTTGAAGCTTAATTTATAGGCGCGGGTAGGCTTCGAGTGTTGCGACGCCAAGGGCTTTGGCTTCGCGACGCTGGAACAGTGATTCATGGCATGCTCTCGGCTTGACACGTGGCGATTCGGATAAGAGGCGGCTGAGAGCTCAATTATGACGCTGACGTGGCGATGACGTGGCGACACCTGGCGAAATCGAATGTCGGCACCGTAGGATTGTGACACGTGGCGACACGTGGCATGTTGTGATTGGTTGATGATGATGTGGCATTTGGACTTGGTAAACGGATGACGTGGGTGATGACGTGGCATGACACATGGCAAAGTTGACCTTTGACTTTGCTAAAGTGCACCGTGCCACGTGCCACGTGTCACCATCAGCCGCAGATGGAAAAGTCACTATGGAGATGGCAAAGACCAGGATCTTCGAGGAAGAAAAGAAGACGAGAATGCATTAGTCAGCATCAACCTCAACCTCAGAAGCTCTAGTGACGGAGAATAACACGAGAAGGGGGAGGAGTAAAAGCCGAGACCCAGGGAGATCAGACAAAAACCGGGGGAAATCAAGAACGAGGGATATTGAGTGCTATCATTGTAAAAATAAATGCCATATGAAGAGGGATTGCTACAAGTTGAAGAACGAGCAGTCCAGGAGAGATGGTGACTCTAACCAAGAAAGAGTTGCTACTACCACCGAGAAAACCTCTAAAGACTTCTGCATAATGTATGAAGAAGATGTTGTGAATCTTACCAGCCACGAGACCAGTTGGGTGATAGATAGTGGCGCATCCATACACGCCACATCTCGTAGAGACTTCTTTTCATCTTACACATCAGGGAACTACAGTGCTGTAAGGATGGGGAATGACGGACAGTCCAAAGCCGTCGGTATTGGAGACATCTGCCTTGAAACAGAGAACGGGACAAGGCTAGTGTTGAAGGGAGTCAAGCACATCCCAGACATCCGGTTAAACCTAATCTCAACAGACAAGCTGGATGATGAAGGCTTCTGCAGTACCTTTAGTGACAGAACCTGGAAGCTCACTAAAGGATCAATGGTCGTGGCACGAGGTAAGAAAGACTCAACTCTGTATTTGATGCATGCTAAGCTTTCCAATAGTAGCATAAATACAATCAACAGTAATGAGGCAGCCGAGCTATGACATAAAAAGCTCGGTCACATGAGTCAAATGGGGATGGAGATACTACGCAGGCGGAATGTTCTTCCTGAATTGAAGAACTCACACTTACAGAAGTGTGAACACTGCATGGCTGGAAAGCGGAACAGAGTGTCCTTCCAGAGCTCCCCGCCTCAGCGGAAATCAGAGGTAC
Organism: Zanthoxylum bungeanum; assembly: GCA_019454045.1. Taxonomy (NCBI): domain Eukaryota; kingdom Viridiplantae; phylum Streptophyta; class Magnoliopsida; order Sapindales; family Rutaceae; genus Zanthoxylum; species Zanthoxylum bungeanum. The sequence goes on from SKCR01047291.1 coordinate 126,833, forward strand.
TAGATCTCATACATTCAGATATATGCGGTCCGATGCAGACACGAACACTTGGTGGGTCACTGTATTTTGTGACATTCATTGATGATCATTCAAGGAAGACATGGGCATAGACCTTAAAGAGAAAAGATCAAGTGCTGGGAGTGTTCAAGGAGTTTCACGCCCTGGTGGAGAGAGAAACCGGCAAGAAACTCAAATGCATCAGAACAGACAACGGTGGAGAATACATAGGTCTGTTTGATCAATACTGCAAGATGCAAGGAATCAGACATCAAACGACACCTCCGAAGACACCTCAGCTGAATGGCCTAGCTGAGAGGATGAACAGAACCTTGTGCGAAATGGTCAGAAGCTTGCTGTCATAAGCCAAGCTGCTAAAGACATTTTGGGGGGAGGCACTCAACATAACAGTACATGTTTTGAACATATCCCCAGCGGTCGCACTGAAAGGTAATGTTCCTAACCAAGCCTGGACAGGTAAAGAAGTGTCATATGAACACTTGCATGTCTTTGGGTGCAAAGCTTTTGTACACATCCCAAAGGACGAGAGATCCAAGCTCGATGCAAAGACGCGACAGTGTGTCTTTATAGGCTATGGTCATGATGATTTCGGCTACAAATTGTATGATCATGTGGAAAAAGAATATTGTCAGAAGCCGAGATGTTGTCTTCGTTGAAGACCAGACCATAAAAGATATCAGAAAGGAGATGAATACAATACCCCAGCAATACAGAAATGTGAATCCAGAACCTCATACACTGGTGCCAGTACGAGTTGAAGATGAGGTTCCCAGACAGGAGGGTACAGGTGATGAAGCTCCCAGAGATGATGATCATGATCAACCACCAGTACCAGAAGCTACTCCAACAGTTCCACAGAGAAGGTCTGACAGAGAAAGGCGACCTTCAACGAAATACTATGTACATAAGTATGTGCTGCTTACTGACGGGGGAGAACCCAAGAGCTACTAGGACAAGGAAAAGTGGGAGGAAGCCATGCAAGATGAGATGAAATCTTTGCATGACAATCACACTTTTGAGTTGGTGAAATTGCCAAGAGGAAAACGGGCTTTGAAGAAAAAATGGGTGTATAGGGTGAAGCAACAAGAGCACACTTCACAACCCCGATACAAAGCCAGGCTAGTCGTCAAGGGATTCAATCAGAGGAAATGCATTGACTTTGATGAAATCTTCTCTCCAGTTGTGAAGATGTCATCCATCAGAGTGGTACTCAGCTTAGCAGCAAGCCTCGACCTGGAGGTTGAGCAGATGGATGTCAAAACCGCATTTCTTCACGGAGATCTGGAAGAATAAATTTACATGGAGCAACCAGAAGGCTTCAGAGTCAGAGGGAAAGAGGACTACGTGTGCAGACTCAGGAAAAGCCTCTACGGTTTGAAATAGGCACTGAGACAGTGGTACGTGAAGTTTGAGTCAGTTATGGGGGAGCAGGGATACAAGAAGACCACTTCAGACCATTGTGTTTTCATTCAGAAGTTTTCTGACGATGACTTTATCATCTTACTGCTGTATGTAGATGATATGATGATAGTTGGCCGGAATCAATCGAGGATTGATAATTTGAAGCAGCAACTGAGTAAGTCTTTTGAGATGAAAGACTTAGGGACAGCTAAACAGATTCTTGGCATCAGGATCGGTCGTGATCGGAAAGCCAGGAGATTATACTTGTCACATGAGGAGTACATTGAGAAGTTACTTCAGAGATTCCAGATGGACAAGGCTAAAGCGGTTAGCACTCCTCTTGCTACCCACTTTAGATTGAGTACACAACAGAGTCCCTCTACTGAGACAAAGAATGAGGAAATGAAACAGGTTTCATACACCTCAGCAGTGGGAAGTCTTATGTATGCCATGGTGTGAACGAGGCCAGACTTAGCACACGCAGTTAGATTGGTCAGCCGGTTTATGTCAAACCCAGGAAAAGAACATTGGAACGATGTCAAATGGATTATGCGGTATCTACAAGGCACAACCAAGATGAGGTTATGTTTTGGAAGCAGCGACAAGCCAATGTTGATGGGCTACACCGATTCAGATATGGCAGGAGATGTGGATACCTGAAAGTCTACTTCGGGGTATCTGATTACTCTCTCAGGAGGAGCTGTGGCATGGCAGTCAAGGTTGCAGAGATGTGTTGCACTTTCTACAACAGAGGCAGAATTCATTGCAGTTACAGAAGCTTGCAAGGAATTGTTGTGGATGAAGATATTCGTCCAAGAATTGGGTTTCAAGCAGGAGAAGTACATTTTGTACTGCGATAGCCAGAGTGCTATCTATCTCGGTAAAAATTCCACCTTTCATTCGAGGTCAAAACATATCGATGTGAGGTATCACTGGATACGGGACGTCCTGAGCTGAAGGCTGATAGAACTCAGGAAAATTCACACCGACGACAACGGTGCCGATATGTTCACCAAGGTTTTACCGAAGGAGAAGCTTGAAATCTGCCGTGCCATAGCCGGGATGACAAAACTCTTCACATAGTCAGGGTGGGGAGATTCAGAGAACTACGATTGGCTTGATCCCAACAGGGTACGTATGCAGTCATTTAGATGCAGCCAGGGAAGGATCCTTTTGAGGATCCGATTTGGATGATTAATGGTCGGCTCAGATTTTGGTCAATTCTTCACCGAGGGGGAGATTTGTTGAAACCAACTCAGCACGCCGAAAGCATTATGTAACATGCTAGTTGTATCACAGCAAGCTCAAGCTGTGAAGGAAGCTAGCAAGTTCTAGTTGGCAAAGAGTGTGTGTGACAACAAGTTCCAAACCGCGTGGCACTGTTCACGCGGTTTGGGCACTATAAATTAGAGCCCCCCAAGCCATTGTAATGCATCCCAGAATCTTAAACGTGAAAGTAATAGAGAGTAAAGTGGTGTGAGAGTTTTTTGTAAAGCTTGGGTTATAAAGCTTTGTAATTCTTTTGTTTGTAATATAAAAGAAGAGTTTTCTCTCCAATCACCTCTATTCGTGTGTGTTTAATCACAACAAGTGGTATCATGAGCTAAGGTTACTCGAAGGGATCTCGAAACTCAGTAACGGAGATTCGGTTCGGAAAGTCGATTCCGACGAAAGTTGTCGAAATCGATTTTGAGCATACCATCAGACGTTTCACGGCGAGACAAGTACGGTGGTATTTCTCAGCGATCAAACGAAGCCCGGACGAAGCTGCACGCGCCGGACAGAAGCTTCTCCACGCGCCCCAGTCGCAGAACGCGCCTCACCCGCAGACGAATGAAGAAGACGACCACGTCAGCCGCCACGTGTCACCACGTCAGTGCACAGTCAGCGACACGGCAGCGTCCAGTTAGCCGCCACGTCAGTAACCCTGCACAGTCAGTAGTGCCACGTCAGCGGTGACTGGTAAATTTCAGATATGTCCCTGAACTTTCTGGAAATTAAAATTTTGCCCTATACTTTCAGAAATTTTTAAATTTAGTCCCTGAACTTTTTTAGAAATTAAAATTTAGTCCCTGAACTTTTCCGTAATTGCACTTTGGCCCCTGAACTTTTGGAAATTGCACTTTAACACCAATAATTTCTGAAATTTGCAAATTAGTCCCTGTGTCGGATTTTGAAAAACGAAGTGTGATTTCCACCATTTTCGACCATTCCGGACGCAACGGTGAGGTCCGTTTTGGCTTTAGGGCACAAGGTGTTAAGACACCCCTACAGACTTAATTACTCAGACTTTAATGTGTGCCACGTGTCGCCACATCATCCGGTCAACGAGTCAACTCTGCCATGCGTCTTGCCACATCATCATCCACGTCAGTAGGTCGACCGAGTCAACATGCCATGTCAGAATCAGCCAATCACAGTGTGACACGTGTCGTAATCCTACGGTGCCGATAATTGATCTCAGCCGCCTTGCCACGTCAGCGCCACGTCATTGCCACATCAGCATAATAATTGAGCTCTTAGCCATCTCGCCACGTGTCGCCTTATCTTCTTATCCGAATCACCACGTGTCAAGCCCTCAGCATGCCACGCATCACTATTCTGGCGTCGCGACGCCAAAGGCCTTGGCGTCGCGACGCTGGAAGCCTACCTGCGCCTATAAATTGAGCTCGAGATTTCAGTTTTTGTTATACCATTCTCTCTCATTTCTTTGATGTAAATTGGGATTTCTTCTCTCTCTAAGTTTCTTTTAATTTAATTTTGTAATTTTTAATTACGTTTTGTAATAATAGTAATTTACTTTCTTTATTTTACAGTTTTTACTATTCATCATGAGGAGGTAACTTCCCTATGCTAGGGTGAAAGGTAATTATTTTACTGTTGTTATTTAGATTAATCTCCCTTAAATATAATATATTCACTATTTAAAATATTGACTTAAAAAGGATACCGCTATATTGGTCGGTTAGTAATTCATTTTAATCTGGTTTAAACCTGACTAATCAAGGATACCGCTATATTGGTCGGTTGGTAATTAAATTTTCTTACCGCCTATATGGCAGTTTTATTTTGGTTCCGCCTTAATGGCTGGTTGGACTTAATATTGACTTAAAAAGGATACCGCTATATTGGCCGGTTGGTAATGTTATCACAAGTTTATATATTATATTATGGGAGATATCTAAATTAGTAATAGTAAAAGTAATTCCTTTTGCCTTAGCATTTTATTTAATTGTAATTTACTTTTCAGTATTTACTTTACCGCATTTACTCTTTCGCATTTTTACTTTATAGCTTTTACTTCTAAGTTTTTACTAGCCCTAGTTATGTGTTGTAACTAAATTAGTTATCTAGGGTTGTGATGAATTCCAATATCACTGGTTTATAAGAGTTAAATTATAATTTGGGTAATTTAAAGATTTATTTATTGAGTCTTAATCTTAATGCCTTTTTATTAACTGGCCACTAATAAAATTGATAAGGTAAACTTAAAATGAACTAGACATAAGGATTTTAGGTTTAAGACCTAAACTCAATATCCCACGATCTTCTTTGAGGATAGATAACCCTTTAATAATATTGGAAAGATTCACAACCCTCCACATTCACAACCCTAGCATCGCACATCATTTCAAATGGAATGGTCCAGTCTGGTGCTACAATGATGGGAGCAGAGACCAGCTTCTGTTTTAATATCTCAAAAGCTTCCTGACATTCTTTGGTGAAGCTGAAAGGCACATCCTTTTCCAGAAGATTGCAAAGAGGTTTAGCAATCTTGGAAAAGTCTTTGATAAATCTCCTGTATAAACTTGCATGTCCAAGAAAGCTCTGAATCCATTTGACAGATGTTGGTGGAGGTAGTTTTTCAATTGTTTCAATCTTTGCTTTGTCTACATTGATTCCCTTTTGTGAGATCCGGTGTCCAAGAACAATTCCTTTCTGTACCATGAAATGGCATTTCTCCCAATTGAGTACCAGGTTTGTATCTTCACACATTTGTAATACATGTTCCAAATTTTGCAAGCAATGGTCAAAAGAATCTCCAAACACATAAAAGTCATCAATAAATACCTCCAAACTCTGCTCCATCATGTCTGAGAAAATGGCCATCATGCAACGCTGAAAAGTGGCGGGGGCATTACATAATCCAAATGGCATTCTGCGGAAAGCAAAAGTACCATAGGGACATGTAAAAGTAGTTTTCTCCTGATCTTCTGGGGCAATGGCAATCTGATTGTACCCTGAATATCCGTCAAGAAAGCAATAGAACTCATGTCCCTCCAGTCCATCTAACATCTGGTCAATCAATGGTAGTGGAAAATTGTCTTTTCTCGTGGCTTTATTCAGCTTCCTGTAGTCCATGCATACTCTCCATCCAGTCACCGTTCTTGTTGGGATCAGCTCATTCTTTTCATTTGTGACAACAGTAATTCCTCCTTTCTTTGGTACACACTGCATAGGACTCACCCAAGTGCTATCTGAGATGGGGTAAATGATGCCAGCATCCAACCATTTGATGATTTCTTTCTTCACAACTTCCTTCATGATTGGATTGAGTCTCCGTTGATGCTCCACTGTGGGTTTGTACTTATCGTTCATCATAATCTTATGCATGCAAAATGATGGACTAATACCTCGAATGTCTGCTATAGTCCAGCCAATGGCTCTTTTGTGCTCTCGTAACACTCTCAGTAGCTTTTCTTCTGCTCCAATGTTAGTGAAGAAGAAATAATAACAGGTAAATCAGAATAGTTTCCAGGAAATGCATACCTAAGATGGCTCGGAAGTAACTTTAGTTCCAGCTGCGGTGGTTCTTCAATCGAAGGTTTGATTCGATCTTTCTTTGGTAGTTCCAAGCTTTCAACTGGTGGTGTTGCTTTGAATCGGAATGGTTTGTCAAGGTAGTTGATATATTCCAGGATTTCAGCATCTAGCTCGCTGTCAGTCATGTTGGTGATGCAAGCTTCAAGTGTATCTGTGGGATTTGGCTCAGTATTTTGAATAATACTATCAACAACATCAATTTTGAAGCATTCTTCTTCTTCCATTTCATCGCTCGGGAATTTCATGGCTTTGAAAACATTAAAGGTCACTTCTTGGTCCTGCACTTTCATGGTTAGTTCTCTTTTTTGCACATCAATCACAGTTTTACCTATAGCCAAGAATGGTCTCCCAAGAATGATAGGTACTTCTTTGTCTTCTTCCATGTCAAGGATGATGAAATCTGCTGGGAGAATTAGTTTGTCTACTTTGACCAGTATATTTTCAACGACTCCTCTCGGAAATGCAAGCGTTCGATCAACAAGTTGCAAAGATACTGAGGTAGGCATTGCTTCTACAATTTGCAGTTTCCTGTAAATAGAAAAATGCATTAAATTAACACTTGCACATAAATCACATAAAGCCTTACCGATGTAATGTTCTCCAATGGTGCATGGAACTGTGAAACTTCCAGGATCTTTCAACTTTGGGGGAAGCTTCCTCTGAATGATGGCGTTGCATTCTTCTGTCAACGTTATTGTCTCGTAATCTCCCAATCTTCGTTTTCGTGAAAGAATGTCTTTCATGAATTTTACATAGCTGGGCATTTGTTCCAAGGCTTCTGCAAATGGTATGTTAATGTGCATATTTTTTAAAATCTCCAAGAAACGAGCAAACTGTTTGTCCAATTTGTTTTTCTGAAGACGCTGAAGAAAAGGTGGAGGTGGAATGATCTGTTCTTTTTCTTTTTCCTTTGCTTCTTTTTCCTCCATCTGTTTCTCGGCTTCTTTTGAAACTTCTTCTTGGGACATCTTTATTCATACATCTTTGTTGATTTCAGTACCGCTTTTCAAAGTAATGGCTTGACATTGCTCCTTCCCTCGGTTCCTTGGATTGGGTTCTGTGTTGCTGGGAAGATTACCTGGTGGTCTGTAACTCTGAACATTGGCCAGTTGTCCGATTTGATTCTCCAGTGCTTTGATGGAAGCTGATTGGCTCTGAATCATAGCTTCATATCTTTTAAATTGAGCTAGCATTTCTGCCATCACTAGTTCATTCAATTTATGGGTCAAGCGGTTGGAGTTCAAAGCTTTTGGTTCGTCTCATGTAGTTTCTGAGAACCTATAACATAATAAAACAAAAATAATAAGTAAAAAGAAATTAGATACAAGGAAAAGTATCTAACCCCTAAATTAATAGTAAAAGATAAATAAGTCCCCGGTAACGGCGCCAAAAACTTGACCGGTGCTTACACACGCGTATAACGCAAGCGCACGTATCGTTCAAGTAGTATAAAAAGTATTGATCCCACGAGGACTTAAAACCTTATCTATTAATTTTTATGAGGTCAAATGATTACTAGTATCTATCAGGTTGTTTGATTGATTTGAAATGATGATGATTCTAAATTTAAAAACAAGTAAATAAAATTGTTTGAAAGTAGATTTTAAGAAAATTCAATAGTAAAAACTATCTAGGGTTGTGAATCTTTCCAATATTATTTAAAGATGAAGTGGTTATCTTATAGTTGGATAAAATATTGATTTATTAACCTGGAACACTAAATTATGTAAAAGCATCTTCCGATGGTCAACTACAAATATCCAGTTTAACCTAATTGAACCATATGTCTATGTCAACCAAATTGTCTGGATTCATTAAGATTAAGTTCCAATTATGGCTACCCCCGCCCGACAGGTATATTCATATCCTGTAAGGAAATCTATTAAAGGGTTATCTATCATCAAAGAAGATCGTGGGCTATTGAGTCTAAGGTCTTAAACCTAAAATCCTTATGTCTAGTTCATTTTAACTTTACCTTATCAATTTTATTAGTGGCAAGTTAATAAAAAGGCATTAAGATTAAGACTCAATAAATAAATCTTTAAATTACCGAAATTATAATTTAACCCTTATAAACCAGTGATATTGGAATTCATCACAACCCCAGATAACTAATTTAGTTACAAAACATAACTAGGGCTAGTAAAAACTTAGAAGTAAAAGCTCTAAAGTAAAAATGTGAAAGAGTAAATGCGGTAAAGTAAATACTAAAAAGTAAATTACAATTAAATAAAATGCTAAGGCAAAAGGAATTACTTTTACTATTACTAATTTAGATATCTACCATAATATAATATATAAACTTGTGATAACATTACCAACCAGCCAATATAGCGGTATCCTTTTTAATTCAATATTAAGTCCAACCAGCCATTAAGGCGGAACCAAAATAAACATGACATATAGGCGGTAAGAAAATTTAATTACCAACCGACCAATATAGCGGTATCCTTGATTAGTCAGGTTTAAACCAGATTAAAATGAATTACCAACCGACCAATATAGTGGTATCATTTTTAAGTCAATATTTTAAATAGTGAATATATTATATTTAAAGGAGATTAATCTAAATAACAACAGTAAAAGAATTACCTTTCACCCTAGCATATGGAAGTTACCTCCTCATGATGAATAGTAAAAACTGTAAAATAAAGAAAGTAAATTAATATTATTACAAAACGTAATTAAAAATTACAAAATTAAATTAAAAGAAATTTAGAGAGAGAAGAACGTCATATTTACATCAAAGAAATGAGAGAGAATGGTACAACAAAAACTGAAATCTCGAGCTCAATTTATAGGCGCAGGTAGGCTTCCAGCGTCGCGACGCCAGAATAGTGATGCGTGGCACGCTGAGGGCTTGACACATGGCGATTCGGATAAGAAGATAAGGCGACATGTGGCGAGGCGACTAAGAGCTCAATTATTATGCTGACGTGGCGCAGACGTGGCAAGGCGTCTGAGATCAATTTTCGGCATCGTAGGATTGCGACATGTGTCATGTTGTGATTGGTTGATACTGACGTGGCATGTTGACTCGGTTTACCTACTGATGTGGATGATGACGTGGCAAGACGCATGGCAGAGTTGAATCGTTGACCGGATGATGTGGCGACACGTAGGTTGACACGTGGCACACGTGGAAATAGTAATTGTCGGCACCGTAGGATGATGACACGTGGCACGGCGCACGTTAGCAGATCGGTTGTGATGGTGACACGTGGCACGGCGCATATTAGCAAAGTCAAACTTCTCAAATTCTGACATGTTGACCTGTCGCACGTTAGCAGACTCTGGTGCACATTAGGCGTCGCGACGCCAAGGGCTTGGGCGTCGCGACGCCAAAAATTACCATTTTACCCTTTTGCCAATTTTCACAGTTTTGCTCTAAATCACCTCCAGAATGTCCTGAAACTTTATTTATCTACAAGATAACACAAAACACATCAAAATATTCACCAGACTCGAGAAACTATACAAAATATTAGGATAAATGAGTGGGAAATAGTGATAGATTTACCACTCATCACTTTTACTGCTAGTGTGTCAGATGAGAGAGAGAATGTTGTTAAATATTGATTCAGAAGTCTCTCTCGATGAGTCTATTGATGAGGAAAGTCTTCAGGTAGCTTATATAGAACTATTTAATGAGAGTTTAGCTATTAAGAAGACTAATAGATAGATCAATAAGAAGCTAAAACTAGTTGAGCTAGAAAAGAATGAAGCTCAAGCCAAATTTGAGCAATAACTCTTGATGGTAAATGACCTGGAGGAGAGGAATATGTTGGGTTTTCTAGGTCAAACCAAGATCAATTAAGCATATGAAATGTGTGAATACGCAAAGAAGATAATGGAAAATACTTACAATGCTCGGTTGGATGTTGAAGAGAAGTTCAAAACTTTGCCTCCATAGAAGTTGCTTCAAGCTTTCTTTGATGTATCTTGAGCTTCTAAGCTTGTTGAATGAATTCCAAACTCATGGGATTGTTTCCCTATAACCTTTGTATGACTTAATGTGTGCTAGCACTTGGAAACAAAATGCAACAAATGGCTTCCAAATTTCCCTTGTAACTCTCGGCCAATGAGAGTTTTTGGAGAGAGAGATAGAGGCATTAATGGAGAAGAAAAAGAGAGTGAAAAATTGTGTTATTGATTTCTAAAATCAATAATGTCATATACCAAACTTATTAAAATAAGATATATGTCACTTTCACATCAATTTGAATGATGTTTGTGTAAGAAACAAGAAACCATCAAAATCCCATCAACTTCCATCAACATAAAGTTGATAAAGTTGACTAGGTGATGTGACAAGTGTGGGCCCCACTTTAATTCAAAATACGAGTGGGCCCGCAAACACATTTCGGGCTCGGGTTCGTTAATTTCGAATTAACGAATTTTCCGTTGCGACGTAATTAAATCAAATTTAATTAAATAATTATGTCTAGTAAAATTACTATTCACATCGCTCGTGAATTAATTCTAAATTAATTCGTTTGCCCGAAATAAAATCCAATTTTAATTCCGGATCGAAATCTAATTTCGTTTAATATATCGAATATATTATTTTATCGATTAATTCCGAATTAATCGTTTTCTCTCTTCAAATAGAATTTTATCCCAGATAAAATCTCTCCGTAATTAATCCTAGATTAATTTTCTCTCTCATTTAATTAATCTCAGATTAATTATGTTCGAGTCATACGTCATCAGTGAATCTTCGGGAAGCGACCCATGAGATCCCTGGATATGTTGGCAGTAAATTCGGTCATCGGAATTTTCCAATACGTGCGTACCTAGTACCACGTTCTTACCGATGTACAAGACATGGTTGGCTTCTAGCAAAGCATCATGCCTACCCAATTCTCCAGAAATATTCTTTTAAGTAATATGTAATCTATGTCAGGCGTAGTATACGTAGTATTGTGTATTACGATCCAGTATCAGATGTCACATGCAAGGCCTGTGGCTGGAATTATGTCTGCCCCGTACGAAGCATATATCAGATCTCTGGTAACTAGTCTCTATTATCGGATAAACATGACCTAGTCATATTATCCCGATGACTGCAATACTTAAGAGTACTAGTTATGTATCCTACGTGATCATCATCTTCATAAGACTGAAGTGATACTTCCATATTGAATCACACTTAATACACTACGATTCTCAGTATACCCAGAAAAGGCGTACACGGAACCTGTTAAAGCCTCGGACGACCAAAACCAAAATATACTAATTGTCGCAAGTATTAGCGATGCAAGTCTCAGGTTAAGACCAAATACACATACCCTGATTCGGATTCCCATTGACACATAGTCATACTACCAATGGGTTTTCGAGGGGTCTATCCAGAGCGAAGCTGTTTCTGTACCATCGGTAAACACAACCTCCTATCACACTTGCATAAGTATCCAATACTTAAATATATGAGAACTACGATGTTATACTCCCACAACGCGCACAAGTGCAATACTAGTATATTCTGCATTATCGATGTCCAATCTCGATAATACTACGACTATGGATTATTTAATGATTAAACCTTAGTGGATTAATAATGTCTCATATCTTATTAATCCGGAACTAATTATATGGACTTTTACCATTTATATATCCCGGTAATCCAATTACAAATGATAAAAGAGCAATTTCCTTTGTCACATAGTTAATTTGTACAACAGAACAATGTTCTGTACAAATAGTGATGCTATGTGTCATAATTGTCCAACAATCTCTCACTTGGCCTATAGCCAATCACTCAAGTGTCTTACACTTGAACTATGCACGGGTCGCTCAAATTTCTGCTGATAAACAGCTTTCGTCAGCGGATTTGTAAGGTTATCATCTGATGTGATTTGTTCGATCATCACATCGCCACGATGTATGATCTGACGAATCAGTTGAAACCATTTGAAGTACATACTTGGATCATTTATGAGACCATTAATTCTTTAGCATGTGTTGTAGCCTAGCTCAGCTGCTAACAGAACTATATCTAATCTAATTAGGATTATATAGATCCAAAATGCTTCTTTTGCTACCTTAATTGCAGTAATATTCCGCTTTTTGTTGTTTATTCGGCAACAGTATCTTGCTTTGAAGATTTCCAACTCACTTTTCCGTTATTCAAACTATACAGTACCCTGATTATGACTTACATTCATTTTTTTCGGTTTGTAAACTTGCAGCATTGAACTCAGTCACCTCAAGTTCTCCTTCTCCATAGTTTAAGAAAGCATCATTAGTTCGTATAAGATACTCAAGGATGTCCTTAACATCAATCCAGTGAATATCACTTGGATTGCCTTGATTGTGACTCCATATGCTCAAAGCATATGAGAAACCAGGTCACGTACATATTTTTCAATGTACGAGTTCTCGGAGAGTGCCAACAACTTTTAGATCTATCCCAGTAGATCCTTATTCCTAGAATAAATGTTGCATCTCCCAAGTAGTCTACGGAGCATTTTTCATGAAAGCCAAGCTTTCATCGATTGTTTTATGGGAATTCATTTCCAAGAAATGATATATCATCATTATATAGGACAATCACTGTCAGTGCGCTCCCACTAACCTCCTTATAAACACAAGAATCATTATTGTTTCGAATGAAGTCATATACCATTATGATATCATCAAAACGTTGGTTTCAAAAACATAATGCTTGCTTCAATCCATAAATGGATCGATTTAACTTGCAAACCTTGTTTGCTAGTTATGGTATGACAAAACCGTCAGGTTGTTTATAAATATCCTCCAAAAGGTTTCCGTTTAAGGAAAGTGGTTTTGACGTTCAGCTGTCATATTTTATAAATGAAATATGTAGCATTTGCAAGCATTATCCAAATGGATTTAATCATGGCAACGGGTAAGAGATTTCATCGTAATCGACACTATGTTGATGACGATACCCTTTCTGTATAAGACTAGCTTAGTACGTTTATAGGTTGCCATCCATGTATGTCTTCCTTGAAGACTCATATAGTACCATTAGGCACAATGCCTTCCGGTACATTAACCAGTGTCCAAACATGGTTGGTATACATGGAATCCATTTCGGACTTCATGGCACTTTTTCATAATAGGGAGTCGATACCTTGTATCACTTCCTCATACGTAGCCAGTTCGTATTCCTCAATAAGATTGAAATCTTTATGAGGTAAGATCAGAAACCCATACCTCCCAGGTTATTTTCTGACTCTCTCCGACTTATGCGGTTATTGTGTATTCGAAGATTATTGGTACAGTTTCACCTTTGATGAACTATTTGTGTTCCATTAAGGAATTAGTGCCTGGAATAATATTACTCTGATTCTCATCGAGTTTTACTTTCCTCCCACTTATCACTGCATATAGATATTCCTCTTAGGAAAACCGCATGGTGAGCAACAATTACATTGTTCTCTTGTGAGATGTATAAGTATTATACTTTATTTTCCCTAGGATAACCAATTACAAATAGGCACTTATCTTATTTGGGTTTTAGTTTGGTATCATCCAAACATATGCCCAGCATTCCCAAATCTTCAGGAATGAGAAAACCCGGTTTCTTTCCTGTTCATATCTAATATGAATTATGTCTAACAGATTTTCAAGGAACCTTATTCAAAATAAGTATTGCACTGTTTAATGTGTATCTCTAGAAGGAAATTGGTAGCTCAGAGCGACTCATTATCAACATTACTATGTCCGACAAAGTTCAGTTTCTATGTTCGGACACACCGTTATTTTTTTACTCTCTCCGACTTACGCGGTTATTATGTATTCGAAGATTATTGGTACAGTTTCACCTTTGATGAACTGTTTGTGTTCCATTAAGGAATTAGTGCCTGGAATAGTATTACTCTGATTTTCATCGAGTTTTACTTTCCTCCCACTTATCACTGCATATAGATATTCCTCTTAGGAAAACTGCATGGTGAGCAACAATTACATTGTTCTCTTGTGAGATGTATAAGTACTATACTTTATTTTCCCTAGGATAACCAATTACAAATAGGCACTTATCTGATTTTGGTTTTAGTTTGGTATCATCCAAACATATGCCCAGCATTCCCAAATCTTCAGGAATGAGAAAACCCGGTTTCTTTCCTGTTCATATCTAATATGAATTATGTCTAACAGATTTTCAAGGAACCTTATTCAAAATAAGTATTGCATTGTTTAATTTGTATCCCTAGAAGGAAATTAGTAGCTCGGAGTGACTCATTATCAACATTACTATGTCCGACAAAGTTTGGTTTCTTTGTTCGGACACACCGTCAAATTTAGGTGTTCCGGGAGGAATCCTCTATGAAAGAATACTATATTATTTCAAATAGTCGAGAAACTTATTGCTTAAGTATTTTCCACCACAGTCTAACCGTGACGGTTTAATACTTTAGTCGGTCTGTCTATCTACTTCGTGTCGAAACTCTTTGAATTTATCAAAAGTTTTCGATTTGTGTTTCAGAAGAAACACATAACCATAACGCGATGCCACATTCGTAAAGGTTACAAAGTATTCATATTCACCTCTAGCCTAGCTATACATGGACCCACTTACGTCATTATGAATGAAGACTAACAAATCGGTGGCATTTGTACTTTTACCAAGTAAAAGGTATTTTAGGCACTTTGCCTAATTAAACTAGATTCATAGACATCATTTGAATTAGAATCAAATCCGTCCTAGTACTCACTCTTCGAAAGTGTGGATATACGAGTCTTGTTAATGTGTCTCAGACAACAATGCCACAAATAAGTCTCATCTGATTAATTCAGTTTGAGCTATATATTTTTCATCTTATATGTATGAGATTCATTTATATTCTAAATATAAATATTATTATTCACATCTAATGTGTTTATCTCAATATCATCTTTATAAAATAAAACACTTAGTGTTCTAGAATATAAAGGTATACCCGCAACGGGTTAAACTTAGATATAGAGATAATGTTTCTAGTCAAACTAGGTACATTGTAACAGTTTCCTAATTTAAGTACATGCCACAAAGGCAGTTCCAAAACTTAGGTTTCTACGGTTAAAACAGCGACTTCATCCCGTTTTTGACTTGCAGGTCGATCTCATCTGAAGTAAGTCTCCTACTAATCAGTAGATTCTGCCCATCAGTACATATTTATGTACAACACTTAGTATCAAAAAATTCAATTTTGAAACTAGTAGTGAACATGTTTATGACAAACATACTTGAAGTCAGAGCCTTGCCCTGCCTCACTTCCTTCATGTCTGCCTTGTCCATACAGCAGTCATGCTTCCAGGGACCCCGTTTACCACAGTTTTAGGCAGACATTTTGGGATATGTCTTTTGTCTTCCTAGAAGATTATGATGATTTTGCCTTTGCCCTTTTTCCACACCCCATAAGCCTTTGGCCAAGCCTTGACCTTCTGGGATGTCGAAGTAAAATATGTCTTGCGCTTCTTGCCCTTTTGCAAACTTTGGCTTTGTCTCCTTGAGCATAGCCATTAACTCTCCAAGAGTTTTCTATTACAATTAGTACTTCTAAGATCTAAGAATAGATCCATGAAGATCCTTCAATTTCAACATCATGATTTAAGGATCTAATCCTTAATTCTGACGAAGAAATTAAGGAGTTATTGCGGCAAGTATAACGGATTAAGCACTAAAGTTATCATCACATGAATCTTCCAAAGATCATGCTCTACTATTTGCTCAACTCCGGGCTTAGGCCCGAGATGTCATTTTATCAAATAAAGTAACTTCTCGATTCCCAGGACTATCATGAGGTTCTATTCCCAATCTGAAAATTGGAGCCGTTTAAAAAATATTTTCACCCAGGATTATGTTCTAAATGCTAATCTTTCAGTTATCTTGATTCCAATAGTCTAACTATTCAATCAACGATTTCGGGTACATCCGAATATAATGATTACTATAGTCTAACTATATAATCAACTATAATTTGATTGATAAAATTCATATATAGTGATTACTATAATCCTATTATATAATCAACTATAAATGATCAGTTAAATTCAAATATATTGATTACTATAATCCAATTATATAATCAACTATAAATGAAGTAGTTTGAATACAGTCTAACTGTTTAATTAAAACAACATTTGAATATTAGTCCAACAAATATATTTATATTTAAATAATGACGAAAAATGAAATGAGCGCGTATTGGCAAGTATCTAAATGAAATTGCAAATTTAATAATTGCCTCCTACTATTTTTCGGTGAGCCTCTAACCCTCTGTGCAGTACTCGGGAAATCTAGTTTCCTAGTGGGCTAGGATCCCATTAAATAACACACAATCTTGACTTTGGCCAACAAATTGTATGAAACTTAACTAGGTAGATCTCTAAGATCAATTGGATCTCATCCAATTCCTAGATCCAGTAGGTGGACATCCAAGTTCGTAACATATGTCCGATATATGCCAATATATCTAATATATTGCCTAACATTTTTCCTCTAAATCAACTAAGTCTTGGCTTTGGCACAACAAGCTTAATGATTCTAGTTAACCGTGACCCATTGACTTTGGAAAACTTCGTAATCGATGTCGATGGACAAAAAGTGCTCTTGAATTTTGCCAACAAATCACAACTTGGACAAGACATACGATATGGAATAAAGCCTTCATGATTCAAACACATCCGCGATGGACAAAGGTCTTGACTTTGGCCAACAAACCAGTGCCAATCTTGGATCTTGAGAGAGAATCATTCAATGGACGGAAATCGCTTAATATTTGTTGAGGGTTTTTTTTCGCGTAAATTGGCAACCAATTTATTATCTTTGATTAGATCTCATCATACACCCTTAAGCATGCATTCTAAAAGCATAATAAGGCGTGATAAAATTAATAATGATATGCGGATGGATATATAAAATAATTTGTTCCTATAACAAATCTCTCCCTTTCAACTCTCCCGCTAGCATTATTCTTACTTAGACCCGATTACATAACACTTCTAAAGAAACCTCATTTACATTGAGGGGAATATGTGAGAAGAGAAATACAAAGAGTCAATAAGTAAAAGGCTGGACATGCAGGTCCAATTTAATAAATTCTAAATTTATTACAACAATTTCCAAAATTGCCCTCACCCATCTAATATCCATCTGATATGCATTATTCATACATCACATCTATGTATTCACACAAAGTATGTTATCAATCAATTTAATCTAATTAATTAATATTTAATTAGTGGCCATCCAATGTTCAAACAACGATTTGATTTGCGCAAGTCCAACTCGTTTAAGAATAAGCACTCAAAGTGTGCATTCTTGAATTATATCGAACTACAATATTAAATCCAATTTAATTCGTATTCAATACCAATTCAATATTTAATTTCAAAATAAATAATTACACTTTTGATGTGCCTTTGCGACTTAGATTCCAAATCTAATCTTAATGGGTCTCAAAGCCCAATTAACATCCAATGTTCATTTAATTAAAGTCCAATGGGCTTTCAATTAATTTCTTAAGGCATGGGCTTTGGTCAATATGGGTCAAATCCAAATACCAAGGCCCAATTAAGGAATCACCATATTTGCCAAGAAATCAATTTTGGCTCATTAGGCCCAATTAAATATTTAAAGGCCCAATTACCATATTTGGACTTTATGGAAATGGTTTTAGGCCCAATTGGATCCAACCAATTATCCTAAACCAAACTTGGCCCAATCAAGCCCATTTAGCCCAAATACAACATTTTAGCCCAATTCCAAATTAAGCCCAATTAATTAAATTCTAAAATTCCAAATTTCACAATTTAATTAATTAAAATGTATTAGCCATAATTAATTAGTTAAATTAATATTTCCAAAACACCAATTACATTAATTAATCATGCTTTATAATTATCAATTCACGTCCAACATAATTGAAACAAAATCAACATCATTCCATGCTTTTTATATGCTCACGACAATCATGGTATTTTTTCATTAATTTTAATTTCAATTCAATTAAATCACAAATCAATTTAACCATGTATTCTAAACACATCCAATGGTCTAAAAAATAAAAATTACCATGAGCTAGGGTACTCATCAAATTCGGCCAAGCTAATGCATTTGGGGAAAATTAATCCAATTAATTTTTCTTCAAATTCATCATGCATAACTCTTAGTTATCATAATCTAAGCATACTCAACCATTCAATTTGAAGAAATCATGATCAAATCACAAAATCCCAAATTAAAGTTAAGAACCCTAAATTCAATTTCATGCTTAATCATGGCTCTGATACCATTGTTGGGTTTTCTAGGTCAACCCAAGATCAATTAAGCATATGAAATGTGTGAATATGCAAAGAAGATAGCGGAAAATACTTACAATGCTCGGTTAGATGTTGAAGAGAAGTTCAAAACTTTTCCTCCATGGAAGTTGCTCCAAGCTTTCTTTGATGTATGTTGAGCTTCCAAGCTTGTTGAATGAATTCCAAACTCATGGGATTGTTTCCCTATCACCTTTGTATGACTTAGTGTGTGCCAGTACTTGGAAACAAAATGCAACAAATGGCTTCCAAATTTCCCTTGTAACTCGCGGCCAATGAGAGTTTTTGGAGAGAGAGAGAGAGGCGTTAATGGAGAAGAAAAAAAGAGTGAAAAATTGTGTTATTGATTTCTAAAATCAATAATGCCATATACCAAACTTATTAAAATAAGATATATGTCACTCTCACATCAATTTGAATGATGCTTGTGTAAGAAACAAGCAACCATCAAAATCTCATCAACTTCCATCAACATAAAGTTGATAAAGTTGACTAGGTGATGTGACAAGTGTGGGCCCCACTTTAATTCAAAATCTAAGTGGGCCCGCAAACACATTCCGGGTCGGGTTCGTTAATTCTGAATTAACGAATTTTTCGTTGCGATGTAATTAAATCAAATTTAATTAAATAATTATGTCTAACAAAATTACTATTCATGTCGCTCGCGAATTAATTCTAAATTAATTCATTTGCCCGAATTAAAATCCAATTTTAATTCCGCGAAATCTAATTTCGTTTAATATATCGAAAATATTATTTTATCGATTAATTTCGAATTAACCGTTTTCTCTCTTCAAATAGAATTTTATCCCATATAAAATCTCTCCACAATTAATCCTAGGTTAATTTTCTCTCTCAACTAATTAATCTCAGATTAATTATGTTAGAGTCATACGTCATTAGTGAATCTTCGGGAAGCGACCCATGAGATCCCTGGATAAGTTGGCAGTAAATTCGGTCATCGGAATCTCCGAATACATGCGTACCTAGTACCACGTTCTTACCGATTTACAAGACATGGTTGGCTTCTAGCAAAGCATCATGCCTACCCAATTCTCCTGAAATATTCTTTTAAGGAATATGTAATCTATGTCAGGCGTAGTATACGTAGTATTGCGTATTACGATCCAGTATCGGATGTCACATGCAAGGCCTGGCTGGAATTGTGTTTGCCCCGTACGAAGCATATATCGGATCTCTGGTAACTAGTCTCTATTATCGAATAAACATGACCTAGTCATATTATCCAGATGACTGCAGTACTTAAGAGTACTAGTTCCGTATCCTACGTGATCATCATCTCCATATGACTGAAGTGATACTTTCATCTTGACATCACACCCAATACATTATGATTCTCAGTATACCCAGAAGAGGCATACACGGAACCTGTTAAAGCCCCAGATGACCAAAACCAAAGTATACTGATTGTCGCAAGTATTAGCGATGCAAGTCTCAGGTTAAGACCAAATACACCTACCCTGATTCGGATTCCCATAGACACATAGTCATACTACCAATGGGTTTCTGAGGGGTCTATCCAGAGCGAAGCTGTTTCCGTACCATCGGTAAACACAACCTTCTATCACACTTGCATAAGTATCCAATACTTAAATATATGAGAACTATGCTGTTATGCTCTCATAACGCGCACAAGTGCAATACTAGTCTATTCTGCATTATTGATGTCCAATCTCGATAATACTACGACTATGGATTATTTAATGATTAAACCTTAGTGGATTAATACTGTCTCATATCTTATTAATCTGTAACTAATCATATGGACTATTATCATTTATATATCTCGGTAATCCAATTACAAATGATAAAAGAGCAATTTCCTTTGTTACATAGTTAATTTGTACAACAACACAATGTTCTGTGCAAATAGTGATGCTATGGGTCATAATTGTCCAACAGAATAGAGGTCTAATTGATAAGGTCCAAATATTAGAAACTGAACTTGAAGATACTAGAACCCAGTTGTCTGTATTTTCTAGTGATAGTAAAAAGGTGGATTGTATGTTAGGTATTAGTTTTGAGCCTAACTGTGATAACGTGTCAACATCTAGAACAGTGTTTGTCCCTCCTAAACGTGACTTAGGCAAGAAGCTTGTTGAGTGTAGTCATGTAATTCCCCCGTTTGTTCCTCATCCTGTGACCCAACCTCGATCTAGAGGTGTTGTGGGTAAACCTCGCTCTCATTCGAGGTTTGTGCATGTGTGCCATTATTGTGGCAAGACAGAACACATTAGGCTTAAGTGCTTCATGTTGCACAAACAAAAGAAAAGGCCTAAAAGTGTGTCTCATAGATTTGATTCTTTAAATCTAGTTTCTCAAGTTTCTACATTAACAAAACAGACAAAATTTCTTAGTGAGAAACTTGCTTTGTTGACTGGGAATACTCTTGTGAAAGAAATTCCTATAAATATTTGGGTAAGGAAGTAAGATGACTTCTCATATACTTTTGAATGCCTTGATCCTGACCGGCATGGTGAGAGTGCACTTCGGTGTAACTCTTCTTAGAAGTTGCATTTTTATTTCCCATTGTATATGTGTGTGCGTGTGATTTATGTTTTTGCACGTTTAATTCTTTTCTTTCACTGCATATGAGTGTGTGTGTTTGTTTGTTTTTGTTTCATGTCCCTCGGTATATAGGATTGAAACCCGAACATAAATTTCATAGCCGATTCTGAATGGACAGTAGTATGATCTGCACTCGGGATACAACTCCACGTACTATTGGATATTGACAAGTCATGTTGTGTCTTTACTTTTTGTGTTTTAAAACTGAAAAATTCAAAAAAAAAATAGAAATTGAAAAAGACCAAAAATATGTTTTTTTTTTATGGCTTGTTAGAGCATAAATAGCATGTGCATGTGATCCTGGTATGTAGGATATATGATTATGCATGCATGATATACTGTTATTTTTATTGATGCTCTATATGCATATGTGTGTGTGATAAAAACTCTTGGTATATCTTGTGCTTGCAATTCACATACACGGTTTTATTTTATCAAAGTTTGGTCGCATGTATGAGTTTTTGGAATGGCAATCTAATCTCTTTTATGCCTTGTTTGCTCAATAGTGTGACCTTTGACTAGTTGACATTGTGTTATCCCTTTTTGCAAAAGTAAAAAGAAATATATATATTTTTTTGTTAAAAAAAAAAGACTCAAGTGCAAAAGAGCCAATGTGGCCAAATTCAAAAGATAAGGGCAAAAACCCTTCACTCGAAAGAGTTGTTAAATATGAGCTCATGATATTTATAGGGTAAACAATATAGCATGCAACCAATGTTGCTTATTTTCAGGTCCTAGTGGTACTGGGTTTGAACACATATTTTGTGGACTTGGTTTGTTTAGAGATGGATTTCTTTGGCTGTGTCCAGTTCATAAAATAAGGTCTTAAGCCTTGATTTGTTGTGCACTTTATTTTTCACACAAGTGCTTAATATGCTTTGGTGTTTAGGTCATATGCATAAGTGTTATATTTAGTCATTTTAAAAATGATGCATATTGTTTCATATCATAAACAGCTGAATACTGATTGGGTATCATTATATATATGTTTGAAATGTTGTTTCAGTCAGTTTTGAGATGATTTTTTTTGTTTATCTCATTGTGTGCTTGTATATGTTTCATATCACTGCATGGTATACTCTTGTGGGTATCTCATTAAGTGGGTCAGCCTGTTAGTGAGGGGGAGTAAGTCATGTTTGTTTATACTCTTGTATGTGTTTTCTCCTGTTGTTTATCCTGGTTCCTTCATCCTTTGTCATTTCGTGACAAAAAGTGGGAGAGTAGACTAAAGGGGAGTAGTACCGTAGAATATCCTTTTGATATCTCCATTTTAAGGAGAGTTATGATTAAGGGGGAGAAGGATATCTACTTGTACATGCATGAGTTTAATACTTGTTTTATGTTATACTTGATAATCCAAATGTTTTCACGGTATATTGTTGTTTGTTGATGTTTCAGGAAAACAAGTTTGTTGGTGTGGTGGCATTAATTTCAAGGCTATTTGGTTAGGTATTAGATCGAGTTCTATGGTAATAAGTCAATGTTTTGATGGTTGACAGTTGGCTATTTTCTTTTTGGGTCTTTTATCGTAGTCTTTGTAATATGTAGTGTTTTGTCACGGAATGCCAAAGGGGGAGATTGTTAGTTCTATTTTTATTGGCAAAGTCCGTAATAAAGCTCCAATTGACATGAGGTTAGTTGCATTGGAAAGTAGATTCGCAGACGATCATGTGTATATAAATAACTCATGATTTGACCAAGAAACGAGAAAGTTACAAGCGTTTTAAATTACACTTGAAAACTTGTTCGCACTTGCGT
Source organism: Zanthoxylum bungeanum (assembly GCA_019454045.1). Lineage (NCBI taxonomy): Eukaryota > Viridiplantae > Streptophyta > Magnoliopsida > Sapindales > Rutaceae > Zanthoxylum > Zanthoxylum bungeanum. The sequence goes on from SKCR01047291.1 coordinate 149,693, forward strand.
TCGAACGTTTTCGATGCAGAAACTTTTCATTTGAGTTGCATTTGAAGTGAGTTTGAACGTCCCTGCGTAAGTAGGTTATCTTAGACACGTTTTTAAGCCAAAATAATATTAGAAAACCCTTTTCATTTACCCTACCTATATAAATAAACATTGAGCCACATTCCCCAATGGTTGAAACACAAATCCTTTGAGCCAAAATCATTTAAAGCTTTCAACCTTATTTGAATCTACCATTGAAGACTTCTTATCTTCTTGTCTTCTTCATTAATGGTGAGATTCAATATTTGATAAACCTTCAATACAACTTAACACAAAAATCCTAACCCTTTAAAGTTCTTTAGGAGGAAGTTTGGTATTCGGAGTTCCGACGTCAGAAGTGATACAATCTACTTAGAGACTTCAGAGGTTCTGAAGAAAACCGTGGGTCGCGGGCTTGAGGAATTGCCTTGAGTTCTTGCAGTATTGAGGTACTTGAGTCGGTGGAGTTGCCATCATAGGTTTTTGCCATCGCTATAAGTTTTTCCCTATATAGTGGATTGGGCTGGTAGCCGATATACCTGCAGTGATTTTTTACTCGCACGAGTTTTCTACTTCGTCACCAAAATTATTGTGTTATTTTGTGTGATTGATTTTATTTTCCGTAATGGAATTTCTTAACTGGATAACAATAATAGCTCATTTAGGACAAAACACATCTGCCCTATAATAGGAACAAATAGATTATTAAGAAATTATACAAATCCAAGATCAAATTTGCACCTCAAGTGTCATTTTTTATTTTCCTTTATCACAAATTTAAACGACACAAAATAGTTTATAAATTAAAATTTTGTGTGGTGACAATATAAGCTCAATTTTATGTGGCAAAGAAACAAAGTAAAGCATGAAAGAAATCTTGAGGACTGAATATACAATTGGATCATAAGTTGCCACGTGTAAGCCAATCAATCTTGATTGGGTGGCCGTTAATAACTGATAAGCCAATCCTCAAGATTGATCCATTTGGTACACTCAAAGAAACCCCTATAAGTTTTCACATTTCATCTTATTAAATTTTTTTTTTTTTGGGACGATTGGACAATTTTATTCTTGATGTGTTTGAGAATTTTGATCCAACTCAAACTTTTAATATTAATATTTTCAAGACCAGCATATTTTTCAACATTTTATTTAAATTTTACAAATCAATTTTAAAAAATATATTAAATAATTTTTAAATACTGGATTTTTAAAATAAATTATTTGTTTATTTATTTAAAATTAGTGTAGGTTAGAAAACTCCAGATTTTGGGGATTTATTTATTTAGATTTCTGCCTATCAACATCTATACAATATAGTATTAATTGTCATATAATTCCTTTATTGGATATATATAAAACTTTGTAAAAATAATTTTAAAAAATTGAACATGATTTAGTTGTTTATTTTTTTTAATTAATTATTCTTTTTTTTTACAAATTTCTAGAAAATGTGATTCGTGACAGATGAGATTGAGTCAACATTTATGAATCGAATAAGTTGTTCTTAAATTGTACAAAATACTAAAAAAAAAAAATGAGAATATCTTATATGGAACTGTCTCAATCAGTGATTATCATGTGTCCCAATTATTTTAAAATTGGTACATGTGAAATTCATTAATTAGACGATTTTATAAGACTTGCTAATATAAAATTTTCTCTAAGAGAAACTTAGAAGATGATGTATTAGAAGAATATTTACACACTATATAGATGTAATAGGATAATTAATTGATTAAACGCAAATTCACATTGAGTGATTGAGAGAATTTACCCAACATGACTAGAGATATTTTTCTATCGTACATAAAGACATGTTTCTCATGCATGTGAAAAAATTTATATCTAAAATTGAAAAGAGAGACATTATATAAAGGGGAAAAAAATTCAATTTTATAGCTTGTTTCATGTGCATGAGTGACGTGTGTTTCTCTTCAATTGAATCTCACTTTATTATTAAATTTACAGTCTATACACCATTTTAATTCAATCCAAACAGGAGAGTATATTTTGAGTTTTTAACACGTGTTTAATAATTATTTGAAAACTAACTTTAAATTTTAACCAAAGCCACGCCATGGCAATCAATCCAAATCAACCTATTTTTCAAACCCATAAGCTCACTTGTGCCAACCTAAAGGTTAAAGTTAAAGCGGGTTGTGCCGATGCCATGCTTGGGCCTAAGATTAGAAAAGAAAAAAACTCGGCCCGCTGATAAGTGTCGAAGGTCTGTGCTTCAATGATGCAAGCCCGTTCTCGGCTGGGCCAAAGTACTTCAAAAGCCCAAGCCCAGTCCATAGCTCTCCAAAAATTAAAATTTGATAAATTATTTTTATTAAATAATTTATCAAGTTTAAAATACTTATTAATATAATGATTGCTTGTAGATTCTAATGATGGTGCCAAATGAATTCGCATTTTTTTTTTGTTCAAGTGTAAAAACTTAAAAAAGTATTATATTGAAAAGATTAAGAAGACAATATCTAAGTGGCTAATTGAAAATTTGATTAATGGTTCTTCAATATATACGAAAAAACAAAAAAAAAAAAAACAAAAAAAAATGAGGAAAATGAAGAAAAACACAATTACGTCGCATAAACAAATTTTCCACAAGTAAGGGTGTTTGACAATTCGATTTTCCTGTGTACTTTTGATGAAGATAATTTTCCTTGATATTTCGAGCCCCAAATATTCAGTTTGTATCATCAGAGTTGACTTCAAATGTTGTGATAAAATTTTAAATTATATAATATTAAAAAAAATAACAATTTCTTTGAAATATATACAAGAGAAAACTCTTAAAATAGTATATATTATTGATGAAATAAGAGAAAAGGTACATAAAAGATAGATTCAAATTATAAAGACCTATATATCTTATATATAAAATAAAAAAAAGGAAAGAAAATTCAAAGGCTTAAAAAGCTGAGATAACAAGGCATTTATTAGATAATAATTTAAGTAGATAATTTATATCATTGAAAGTTATCATCCACTCTATCTCATCATGCCACCTTCCACAACCGGAGCCGACGGAGTCATTGTTATTCCCCCATTTTGTCTTGTCAAATTTCCGTGCCATCCTATTTATAAACAATTCAAAAGAGAAGAAAAAAATCAATCCTAAAAATACTTCCAAGATTGTATTATTAATCATGGTATATAACAAATGCCTGATAATCAATTAAACATGTTTTTTTATTTTTAGTTAACTGTCTAAGCAGAGAAATTAACAAATACCAAGAGACATGTCGAAGCCTCGGGTTTTGAGCTCGCGATATTCTTGACTGAGAGCACAAGTCTCGCAGCAAAAATGAACCAAGCAATCACCGCAAGGGCTCTCATTTAACATGTACTGCTGCCTCATTTTAGATCGATAGCAGCATGAGTAGAGGCAACCACAACCAGTCACAAAGGATATTAGAAAGTATAGTGCTCCATTCACACCGCAAGCTGCAACCAAATTTAATCACCTATTAATCACATTAATAAAAACAAACTTTATAAATAAGAAATTTTGGCAATTAATTAACTTCACTTACATGAAGATCCTTTGTCTACAATCTCAGCAATTCGTCCAAAAGTGATACATGGACACCAAAATGTCAAGCAACCTGTAATTAAAATTTAAAAGAAACAAACAAATTAATTAATTAATAAAACCATCCATGGATCAGTTATTAATTAATATATTAATAAAGAGAAGAAGTTAATTACACGTTGAGCAATCAGAGCAGCAGCCACAGAGTCCTGAGGACCAAGGTCCCTCTTGGAAATGTTGCTGGTTTGGGATACCAGCTACCGGCACGCCGGTTGCAATTTGCTGCTGATCAAACTTCTGATTTGGGTAATTAGTTGATGAATTCATGGTGATGACTCAACAATCAATCATGGATATTGGCGTCTTATATAGAATACGTATGATTGAGTAAAGACTGGTTCTGTGATCAAACCAGATCTTGGTGCAGACTTGACTCATTCATTTTTGTGTCCTAATTCTATTTTAACACGCAGAAGACCCGCAAACCATGCAAACGCGTTGGAGTTGTTGATCGGTATTTAAAAATTTGATGCTTTAATGGCCAACTTTTTATTTTTTATTTTAATGAGAACAGGTCTATGTTGGGAAACTTGTATTGAGAATTCAGTTTTCAAGTGTATATGATACTTTTTTAAAACAATATTTCCTCCTACTATGTGTTGTAATACTTGCACGATAAATACACTTTAGGATATAATAAAATTTAGAGATGCAACACAACATTTGTTGAATCTCTACTTGAAAACTTGTTATATGAGAAATGTTATATTTGATAAATTATTTTTGTGCTCTATGTATAGGCAACCAAGATTTACCTCCAAAAGACTTATTTTCTATCATACTTTTCTAAACCAGCATCTCATTGTCACGCCAATGACAAGTCATTATCATGACTATATGTACGAGCTTCATATTATTGCGACAATTACAACTCGTTGGTGCGACAATATAAGTTAGAGAACTCTTTTGTGTCAGCGTTTCATTGTCGCGCCAATGAATAATCATTGGGGCGACAATATTAGTCAGAATGCATCTTTATATCTTGACTCTCATTGTCGCGACAATGTAAAGTAGAATATCCTTTTCATTCCAGAGACATGAAATTAGTTATTTCGGTTAATTTTTCCTTTGAATTCCGTTTTTATTTTTAAGGTTGCCCCCTCAATCCACTGCGATTTCCGAGAAGGTCAAACCCCGCGACCTAAAATTGAAAAACCTAATCAAACCAGGAAAAACCGAACCAAAGCGATAATTTTTTTATTTTGAAAAATAATTTTTTGATATTTTAATTAAAAAAATAAATCGAACCGAATTATAATATTTTTTTAACTAGAAAATGAACCGAATCGAATTAATTGAATAATTTAATTTATTATTTTTTTATAAATCTAATCAAATTATGTTATTATGTTATAATTGTATTTGTTACATTATTTAATTTATTTAGTATTTAGTGATGACTAATTTCATCAAATATTTATAATTTTTTTGTTTTGGTTATTTTCATATATTTTAAACAATTTAAATGATGATTATATCTTATTAAAATATTGAAAAATTTTGAATTGTACTGAACCGGACCAACAATTAAAAATAATTATAATTTTTTAAAGAAAAAAATCGTACAATTACTTTTTTTTTTAAAAAAAAAAAACAACCAATAATTATAATTACAAGGTCTTTGAGTCAAAATACTTTTACAATTTTGAAAATATAAATTTATTAAAATATCAACAACAATTTTTTACTAAAAAAAAAAAATCCAAGGTTGAATTTGTCAAAGATAAAATATATATAGTCTTATTTAACATTTGATGTTGATCGGGACTTAAAGACATTGACTTGATTAATTTCCTTGGGGGATATGGTATGGAAAATTAACTGAAAATATAATATAGGATTATTTATTTTTAAACTTGATAACCTATGATATTTGGAATTGGTATATGACCTAGTTTGCGGAAGAAACATCCTTCAATTTTTTCCATTGAGGATTAGAATTAAGAAACCGTACGAAGGATTATTATAATTCCCTTTTCCGAAAGGGAATTATAATTATAAAATAATTCTAATGCTATTGGGATTATTAATAAACTATAAATAATAATAATCGAAACTCTAAATAATCATATAGACTTGCTCCTCTTGCTACTCTAATTAAAAATTTCAGTATTAGTTCTTATTTGCTATCATTACAAACACCTGCATTGTGGTTACTATGAAACATCATTATACAACCGAAATGGTTCTGCAACAGGAAGAAGAATACGACTTGTTTGGTAATGGCGAACCAAAATCTTTGGTTAGGTTTTACATTCATCCCGATTCTGTCCACCAGGTATCATGGATCACAGATTCTGGAAATAGAGAGGGAGATTTATACAAAATACCCATTATTGGAGGTCATGTTGAAATTGACATGGAGATATTGAATTCATCATTATCTCAATCACCGCCGCCGCCGCCATCGTCGTCATCTTATGATAATATTCTTTATGATGTGATTTCAAAAATACCCGATGTCCATCATGGCACAGCCGATTGGATAATCACTAATTCTTGTGAAATTATTGCGGAAAATGCAGCAACTATAGGTAACAAGTGTGTAACAATTGCTATCAAGGTACATGTTAAGGATGTGATAAATATAGAGGAGGAGGATATTATGGAGACTTTGGAGAGCCATAGAGTGCTTGAAAATTCTTGCCAAGAAAAATGTGCCATTTGCTTAGAGCAGTTTTTGGCTGGATCAATTGTTATGTTCCTCCATTGTTCTCACCAGTTTCATCAAAAGTGCATCACCGAATGGTTCCAAAGTAGTTATAGTTGCCCTACGTGCCGTTTTGACATTGTCTCCATGTTGTTGAAGGAAATTTTCATAAGGAAAAGGAAAATATATCGCATTGAATGATTAGTGACTCAATTTTATGTATGTATTAAATTTGAGATTAAATAAGTCTCAATTTTGATTTTTAAATCTGTATCAACAATGAAAAATGAACTTAAAAATATTTTGTTCGTCACAATTTCACTATTTGACGGCAACAGGACACTCTGGGCAAATTCTGAAACACTAGGGCTACCATTAACAAACTCGATGTTGAAATTGAATCGATGTCCTCAAGTACAACAAGTACATATCCGCATTACTTTGACAAAAATCAAAAGTTCATCAAAATTTCCAAGCCCAAGAGTTTGTTAATTGTTTTCTTAAAGATGTGTATTATTTATTTATCCATAAGCAGTTTTTCTTTTTACTGAATTCAAGTTGCCTTTTTTTTTATTGGAACCAATGAGAGAATATGGGTTAGATTATTAATTTAGACTTCACTATTTTTTTTTTTTTTTAAATAATCGCCACCTTTAAAATTTTTCTTGGCCCATTGAGTACCTCCTTGTTTTAAAATTTTAAATCAATTGCTTCGGCACAGCCCAACTCTCTAACCCAGTGACTAAGCTGAGCCAAATCAGTTTTGATTCTGATTTGGAGTGGAATCGAAATTTACCTCCAAAAAAAAATCAGTTCTTAATATTCTAAAATCGGTTTTTCAATATATTTTTTTATTTCATTTTTTAAAAATATATAATAATTGATAATTGATTTTGTTCCATTTTGCAAGATACATCTAATTTGGGATTTGGGTGTGGTGAATGTAAATTATTTAAATAAGAGACTTGGACTTTCCTTAAATTTTTTAACAAAAAAAATGATTTTATAATATGGAAACTGATTCCAAAATTCGATTCCGGTTCCCACCACACTAGAATCGAAATCGGACCGGAAAAAATATATTCCTAATATTTTGGAACCGAAACCGACCATAAAAGAATCAGTTCTGATTCTAAAACCGGAAAATCAGTTCAATTCCTTGCGATTCCGGGAAAATAATCTAAAGGATTATATAATGTAAGTTTCATTATCATTCCTCGTGACACACTCATAAATTTGTTCTTTACTCCCAAGTATAAGAGTGTCGAAGTAATAAAATAACCTGGTAAGTCCGTGATCGGTGAAATCAAACACGTAACGCAAGCGCACGTATCACTCAAGTAATATAAAAATATCGATCCCACGATGACTTAATTTCTACTGTTGTTATTAATTATTGATTTTATTTATTTACAGGTATCTAATTAGGAAGCGAAGAAAATGATTGCTTGATCCGTTGGTTGAATGTGGATTTGCTAAATAAATAAATAAATAAAAATATAAAATGAATCAAAGGAAATTAATAAAAAAGAAAACAAATATCTAGCGTTGTGATTCCACACAATATTATTTTAATGATGAATTGATTCTCTTATATATGCGTAATAAATTAGTTTGTTAACCTGTAACATGAAGATATGCAAAAGCCTCTTCCGATTGTCAGATGCAAATACCCAAAGTAACTCAATTAACTATATTCCTATGTTAATCAAGTTACTTGAATTATTAAGTTCAAGTTTCAATTGTGGCTACCCCCGCCCGACAGGTATATGTCTACCCTGGAAGGAAATCTACTTTAGGGAAATCTACCCTAAGGTGAGATCGTGAGCTATTAAATCTAAGGCTGAAACCTAAAATTCATTTTCCAAGTTCATTTTAAGTTTACCACATCAATCTTATTGGTGATCAGGCAACAAGAAGCATTAAGCTTAAGATTCAATAAACAAGCCTAAAACATCACACATAATATAATTAAATCAATTATTAAACTCGTGAATATTTTGCTTCATCACTTCCCTAGATTAAAAATAAAATGCTGGGATTAAGGGATCCACATTTACTATTTCAAATCTAGAAATCTCTCTTATTATAATATATAAATTTGCATTATATTACCAACCGACCATATATGCGGTATCTTGATTAGGTCATTTGATAATTAATTCCAACCGACCATAAAGGCGGTATCCAATTAAGTCAAGTTAAAATCAATTTAATTAAGTCCAATCGACCATAAAAGCGGTATCCTGATTAAGTCAGGTTTTAAGATAATTTATATATTATCATTTAAGAGAGATTAATCTAAATAATCATAATAAAAGTTTCACCATTCCCCCAGCGGAAATTAACTACAAATCATAAAAGAAATATAAAGTAAATAAACTATTATTACTACTAGAAATAAAATACATAATTAAAATACTAAAAATAAATACAAACAAGATACAATCCTTATATCTTCATTAAGAACCTTAAGGAAAGTATCATTACTAATACTAAAAATAAAAATATATATAAATATACACAAGCAAGATACAATCCCCAGTTCTTTATTAGAAACCTTAAGGAAAGTATGAATTTGGAAAATGAAATCAGCTTCAATTTATAGGTAAATTTCGGCCTTGCGCATCGCGACACACAGTGCCTGCGCGTCGCGACGCGCCGTTGATTCTTCACATGTGTACGCGGCTTTGTCGAGATGATGACACGTGGCACGCGGCTGTCGGCAGTTGAATTATTGGCTTAGCATCGCGACTCGTGAAGGCTTAGCGTCATGACGCTGACGTCATGCTGATGCAAGGAATGACTCGTGTCGGCAGGCTGAATTATTATGCTGACGTCATGATGACGTGGCGATGATGTAAGTGATGATGTGGTGATGACGCGGTGATGATGAGTGTCGGCAGAATAGTAATTGAGGTTGATGTCATGATGACAAGTGTCGGCAGCATAGTAACTCAGGCGCGTCGCGATGCGAAATTTCAATTTTGCCATTTTTTATCGTTTTTTGCCGTTTTAGCCCCAAGTTATTTCCATTGAGTCCCAAAACTTTATTTATATGTAAAATACACAAAACACATCAAAATATTCATAAAACCCAAGAAATCATACAAAATCTTTGGTCAAAGAGGTGGTAAATAGTGATATATTTTCCGCTCATCACACCCTCAAACCTAACATTTTGCTAGTCCTCGAGCAAAACAAACAAAATAAAATGAAATAAATAATTAAAACTGAATTAAATTAAGCCATTTTCGTAGGGATCATAGTTGCATTTAGCGTATGCAACAAGCCTTTAAACCCTTAGGTGTTCCTAGTGGACGAGTTATAGTCTCGTGAGGGTTTACAGCGACGATACCTACAAACGTCAATCAAATGTACAATCAAACACACAAAACAAGTTAGTGACTAAACAAGTGAAATTCTTATCTAAGTTAATAGTTGTTTTATTTCTTTCTAAATTACCAAATAAGTAAATTCTCCGATTATTTTTATCATTCTCCATATACACAACCAACAAGGTATTAATCAACTCATTATGCCCAAAATATTCATAAGTGTAGTTGAAAAGAAAGTAATATTTTTGTCCTAACGTTATATCAGAATTCACACCTTTTTGGCAATGGATTTTTTTTATAACATCTTTAGTCCATGTAGCGAGCTTTGGGTCAGTGACTCCCAAACCAGTTGGCTTTAGGGCACTAGGTGTTAAGACACCCTACGAACTTAATTACTCAGATCTCGGATGTTTAAAGGTTCTACCATTTGACGCTAATAATCTCTACTTACTGAGGTAAGACGCCCAGTTACTAAGTAGAAACTTCATTATTATTAACTCAAGCTTTTACAGTTTGACGCGAATAATCTCTGCTTACTGAGGCAAGACGTCCGGTTACTAAGTAAAAGTATGGTTAATTATTTATATACACATTTTTTTTATTGCTTTGAGATGCTTCCTCCAATAAACTAGAGCACTGAAAATTACAAATTTTTCACTTACAAATCATGTCCGTATTGTTAGGGTTAGTGCTCAGAGTGACAATCCGGATCGTATTCATGTCTGATTCATGAATACGAACAATTCATTTTTCCATAATATTACTCATTTATGGTAGTACTTCTTGCTTTTATATACATATTCGATCTAATTACGATTAGATTGAAATTAAATAGGATTTAATGATATGTATATATTAGATAAACACCCGATAATATATAATGTAGTGCACAGTTACAAAGTAGTTTATAATTGACATTGGGAAGTGTCACTACTAGAAGTATATTATCAAATAAAGTTTCCGGTCAAGATTTACTAACAGAGGTCGGTTAGTAAAATCCGCTGAGACCAGTACACGTCGTATATCGAGACTTGATCCGATGGTTTATCACAATGAACCATGAGTCTGGGGAGACTCGTATAGACGTGTAGGTGTTTATAGTAGATAAACATTGAACGACTCATCGAAGATTTCCTAATAGATGGTACACCAACGTTAATATGAATCTTCTCTGGTTAAGTGAGCATATTGATCCTTCAACTTGAGGTACCACTGTGGATGTATGAGGTATCCTCCACACTTTGATGGCAGTCACGCCACCGATCTATTTAGATCAGACCTCCGCTTGTTCGTTGGGTATGGACTGATCCTCAGGATATCATGTGTGTATCAAGATAGGATCCGTCAGTTCTGTGTACAAAGCATAGATATTCAATGTGAAATTAGCAATATGTTAAATCCATGGGCCCGTGGTACACTGTAGAAGTAAGTTATAAGTGTTATTAAGAGATTGCTAATAGAATCATCGACGGGGATTATATCTATAGAGATTTGACGTTTTTATCTATATCTCTGGGATAATCCGAATACCTGTGACGGAGGGATTATACATATGCGATGACCTCGACCTTTATGATTCAACGAGTTTATCTGTGGTCGTCATAATTTACGGGTGGGTAGATTATGGACATGGAATTGGATTTCGTGACGGATATGCCTGAATCTAGAGAGTCTCACTAATGAAACATACTCGTAGGGCACTAGGGAAACTTTTAGAAATAATACTGATTATTTATAATTCATTTAATGGTTAAATGATAATACATGCGTTTGGGATCTTTTTGCCATTTATTAAATGTCAAATTGCGGAATTTGATATTTATAATTAATATATGTATTTTGATTATTTAATGTAAATATAATACATATATTTAAGAAATTTGTATTTAATTATTTGATTATTCAAATGTTGAATAATTAAATTAATTAAATAATAAATATATATTTACTTTATTAAAGTAAGTAAGATGGCTTATTTTAATTGGTTGGAATGACCATTTTTAATTGGTATAAATGGCTTGTTTTAATTAGTACAAGTGTTGTAAAGATTTAAATGGTTAATGGATAAATACAACACTTTTATTAAAGCTTTTTCCAATTTAATTAATGAAATAAAAAATTAAAAATTTACTTGATAGTTTTCCTATGAGTTTTCGGCCACTATATGGAAAATATTAAGCTTTATTTTTCATTTTTTTTGTTTCATTATTCAAGAACCCTAAAATCAAATACAAATAAAGGTTGAGAGAAAAGAGAAGGAAAACAAAGAAAAGCTTGGAATCTTGGTATTTTTGTAAGTTTTTCTTTACTTTCTTCTTCATAAAAAATATTTCTATCACTCTAGGCTTCAATATGTATAGCTTAGATCTTTATCTACTCCTTTGTGTTTGTATTTTGATGGTTGAGAACTTGTTATAAAGATGAAAGCATGTATGTTAAAAGATTGCTTGAAATTAGTTCTTAAGCACTTTTTTAGTCATTTGATGGTGTTGTTGTCATTCTAGAGTTGCTTAGCCACTCATAAATGACGTAGAAGTATTTTTGAGTTGTTTCATGGTGGTAAGACTTGTTTGGTGTGGTAAGGATTGAATTAAAGTGTTGACTTTTATTAATTTAGTGTTAATTGGTCATTTGGACAATTTTGATAAATTAGGGTTCATAAACCTCTCCAAATTTGGGGCTTTTCATTTATGTGTTAATTAATGATGTATATATGATGCATATTAATCTTGGTGTTGATTGGACTTGATCTTGAATGTTTTTGAACCAGTTTGGACTAAAGTGCAATTCTTGAAAACTTGAGGGACCTCTCGATAATTTAGGGAAAATTAGTTTCTTGAATTGTAATTTATATTTTCATGTATTAGACATGTATAAATCATTTTGGTAGTGATTTGGAATCACCTAATTATGTTTTTAACAAATTAGGACTAAAATGATCAAAATATAAAGTTTTGGGGCATTTCCGTAATTAGTGAAAAATCTGGAAATTTTTTCAGAATTCTGTTTTTAATGTATATTTGATGTATAAATCATTTTGGTTGTGATTGGAAATCACCTAAGCTTGTTTTGAACAACTTATGACTAAAATGATTAAAAATGAAAGTTTTGGGGTTGTATGGTAATTTACTGAAATTTTGATTTCTGGGTTAAAGTTTTTGTTTTTGAGTATTGAGTGATTAAAATAAATAATTTTATTTTAATTACCCAAGAAAAATAAAAGAAATGGGAAAATTTGATTTGCCCGCATTCCGCTGCGTAACCCAGATATTTTGCCCAAAACCCCAACAAAAATTATATCAAAGCAGGTCTGAACCTGAACACATGATATGAATATGCATTTAAATTCAATGTTTAATTTTTTTTCTTACTTGATGCATGCTTGTATTTATTTAATTTAATTAAATTAAATACGTAACATCTTTGCGGAAAATCCCTAATTAATAAGGTTTTAAAGTAATATGTATTAGATGCATATTTCTTGGTCCGTCTTGTCAATACGGTTTTTGGATATCTGTTCTATGGCTGCATCCGAGAAAGTACCAAAGCAGTGAGGGTGTAGTTGATAGAAATTTATCCATACCGGATGTATATGTGATACTAGATAAATTCAAGCGAAAGCGGATCCTGAACTTGCCAAAGCTGTCAGGACTACGCAAGTATCTTGAATTTATCATTGACAGGTTTAACCTTGGTATGCCTCCTTGTGAACGTGCCAAAAGTGTCACAACGAGAAACGACCAGGACCAGGACCAGAACCTAGGAGTCACTAGTGAGTGATTGACAATGAGTTGTCTACCTAATGAATATATGTAGGCGAGAACGTGCCAAAGCTGTGAGTCAAAATATATTCATGGGGTCCACCTCTCACTATGGAATTCAATTTGATCATTGAATTCCCTTTTTCCGTTGGGGATTACGGTATTACGTAAAATAATGGGAGACACTGCTTGGTTTAAAATTCCATAACTAAGACAGTGTGTAATATTATGAAAATTACTGCTTATGTTTCCTTTATTCTATTGTGTTGATAGAATTAAAACTTCAAATCCACTGCATTCATATTATTTGTATATGTTTTCTGACTTTCCTTATGATTGCTAGGGTGGTTACCATCACATATCTCACATCTCTGAAATGGTTGAGCAAATGTTGTGTTATTTGGCTTTGATATCCATGGATAGTTGTTGGGCTTGACAATAGGCCTTAGAAAATCGGACTGCTGCTCCATGATTTGGGGTGTATCTTCACCTCTTAAAGCTCGTAATGCTTCCATCGCCCAATAGTGATCCATTTCAACCACCTAAAAAATAAAAGAAAGAAATAAAAATTACAGATAAAAATAAAGAAAATTAGATACAAGTAAATTATATAGCTTCAAAATTAATAACGCAAGAAAAATAAGTCCCCAGCAACGGCGCCAAAAACTTGATCGGTGAAATCACACAAGTAACGCAAGCGCACGTATCGCTCAAGTAGTATAAGAATATTGATCCCACGATGACTTAATTTCTACTGTTGTTATTAATTATTGATTCTATTTATTTACATGTATCTAATTAGGAAGAGAATGAAATGATTGTTTGATTAGTTGGTTGAATGTGGATTTGCTAAATAAATAAATAAAAATATAAAATAAAACAAAGGAAATTAATAATAAAGAAAATAAAAAAATAGGGTTGTGATTCCAGACAATATTATTTTAATGATGAATTGATTCTCTTATATATGCGTAATAAATTAGTTTGTTAACCTGGAACACGAAAAATATGCAAAAGCCTCTTCCGATGGTCAGATGCAAACACCCAAAGTAACCCAATTAACTATATTCCTATATTAACCAAGTTACTTGAATTCATTAAGTTCAAGTTTCAATTGTGGCTACCCCCGCCCGACAAGTATATGTCTATCCTGAAAGGAAATCTACTTTAGGGAAATCTACCCTAATGTGAGATCGTGAGTGATCGGTGAAATCACTCACGTTACGCAAACGCACGTATCACTCAAGTAGTATAAAATATATCGATCTCACGAGGACTTAATTCCTTAGCTATTAATTTATGACGTTAAATGTTTACAAGTACCTAATAACGATTTTGCCTTTTTTGTCTGTTTTTCGCTGTTTTGGCCCCGATTTGATTCCAATGAGTCCTGAAACCTTATTTATTTACAAAATACACAAAAAAACATCAAAATATTCACAAATCTCAAGAAATTATACAAAATATTAAGTAAAAGGGACGGTAAATACTGATATATTTACCGTTTATCACACCCCCAAACCTAACATTTTGCTAGTCCTCGAGTAAAACAACAAAATAAAATACATTAACAACTTTAAAATAAAATTAAACTAAGCCACTTTCGTAGGAATCACGGTTGCATTTAGCGTATGCAACAAGCCTTTAAACCCCTAGGTTTCCCTAGTGGACGAGTTGTAGTCTCGTGAGGGCTTACAACAACGATACCCACAAACGTCAATCTAATGCACACAAAAGCAAAAAGACAAAAGAAAAGAGAATAAACAAGTTAGTGACTAAACAAGTGAAACTTCTTATCCAAGTTAGTACTTGTTTTCTTTCTTTCTAAATTACCAAATAAGTAAATTCTCCAATTATTTTTACCATTCTCCATATACACAACCAACAAGGTATTAATCAGCTCATTGTGCTCACAATATTCATAAGTGAAGTTGAAAATAGAGTAATATTTTTGTCCGAAAGTTATATCAGAATTCACACTCTTTTTAGCAATGAAATTTTTCTTATATTTACAATATATTCCATCCATGTAACGAGCTTTAGGTCAGTGGCTCCCAAACCAGTTGACTTTAAGGCACTAGGTGTTAAGACACCCTTACAGTCTTAATTACTCGGATTTCAGATATCTTTTTTTTATAACATCTTCAATTTATGTAGCGAGCTTTGGGCCAGTGACTCCCAAACCAGTTGATTTTAGGGCACTGGGTGTTAAAACACCCTTACAGACTTAATTACTCAGATCTCATATGTTTTTTTAATATACACTTTTTTTTTAATTATTCCATCGTTTTTTAGGTGTTTTCTCCAATTAAACTAGAACACTGAATATTACAAACTTTTCAATTACAACTCATGGTCGTATGTTACCATGTATATTGATAATACATGTCAACTGAGCATATAAAGATCTAATTTAGTCAGTATTATGGATAATTCACAAATTAAATAATTCAAAAGGAAATAAACAAAAATTAACTTGTTACGAAATAAGTTGAGATACGTCTTAGAAGTGGAAATTCCTTACATAACTATCTCAAAACCCAATTCCACCTGGTTAGTCAAATTAAAAACACAAAAATAATATATATTTTTTTTGAATTTTTGAAAATTTTTGACTAAAAATCAAATAAAAATAACACAAATAAAATTAAAAACAAGATACTAGTTAACTATTCCTCTCTCCCAAGCCTAATTGATACATTGTCCCTAATGTCTAAAAAGTAGAAGAATAGTTTAGAAAACAGTACATGGTTAGCTGAAATTCTACATCTAAAAAGAAAATTAAGGGTTAAGATCCATATTTATCCGACGCTTCTTACCACGATCATTATCAGACCAGTTTATCTTGGAAATGATAGGGTCAATTTGTGGTTCAAATGCTAAGATTTGGTCAATTAAATCATTGGCAGTTCTGGCAGTGAAGATAATATCTTTTACATGTTTTGAAACGAACTCATTTCTTCGGGCATCATCAAGAAACACACAAAGAAAATCATAAAATCCATTAGTATTAAACAGTCCAATCGATTTCTGATGTATGTTTAAATTCGCCAAGATAATACTGTAAAAATTTCCTCCATCGTACCCAAGCCACCTGGCAAAGCAATAAAAGAATCAGCACGGTTGATCATTTCAACAAGTTGTTCGAACATACCTTGTACGATGCATTCGTCACCATTTGATGGTGAAGGGGTTTTAGGGCGGAAACCGGTAACGCCGCGGAACAGTGGAAAATCAAAATTTTTCGATTTCAAAATTTTTTCTCGGATTAATTAAATAAACTTATTTATTTAATTACCCAATTGTCAAATTATGAAATATTACACAAGAAATCATATTTCTAGGTAATTACCAAATTTCCTCAAAACTTTGCATTTTGTTCATTTTAGTTCTAAATTGTCCGAAACAATTTTGGATGATTCTAAATCATTACTAATATGAATCTAACATGTCTTACATATTTAAATTCAAATTGCAACAAAAATTCCCAAAATTTCATGCCTTGGCCGAGAGCCTCATTTGGTGGCATAATGTGCATTTTGCACTTTACATGTTCAAAACACATCAAGATAATATCCAATCAACATAAGATTTTATATGTATCATATAAACATCCAAATACACAACATAAATGAAAATCCCCAAATTTGGAAGTGGTCTTAAACCCTAATTTTTCAATTTCATCAAATTGGACAAATTAGACCAAATTGGTTAAATCTAACACTTCAATTATATTTCTTCCACACCAATCAATTCAGTATTATTAATTACAGGTAAACTATGTTTATTAACTCCAGTATTTAAAATATCTTTTGAAGTTTGCAATGTATAATGACCATGCTGGTTTGGACAACAAAGGATCTGAATATTACGTTTATCATATAAATATAAAGAACAATTCTTAATATTAATACGATAACCTTCTGTATCTAATACAAAAAGAGATATAATATTAGCTACACATCCTGGTACAAAATGACAGTCATATAACAAAAGTGTCTTATTCAGCAATGAGATCTCACATACTCCCACTGCAACTGCATCCAGAGAGTCTCCACTCCCGAATCACAACTGCATCTCTCCAGGCTTTAGTCTCCTACTTTCCTTCAGCACCTGCAACGAATTGAAAATGTGAATGGGACAAGCAGAATCTAAAATCCAGCTGGATGTAACGGCTTCATAAGCCAAAGATATATCAATAACTGGAAAAATAAATGTACCTGATGTAGATGCTCTTTCCCTCCTCAGTTGGACAATGTAGTCAGTACAGTTCCTTTTCCAGTGCCCGACCTTGCTGCAGTGATGGCACTTGTCGTAAAAATCCTTCTTGGGCTTAACTATCTTTGCTTGTGGTTGAGGACTGAGACCCTTCTTCTTCTTCCCTTTCTTCTTCTTTCCCTTTGACCAAGTCTAGGAAGAAGCAGAAAATGAAGTAGTCTAGGAGGGCGATTCAGTACTCCCTTCTTGAGGTCATCTTCCGTCGTGAGCAACATCCTATGCAGCTCTTGGTAGGTATAGCTAATCCCGTTCATGTTGAAGTACATCACGAACTGGCGATAAGAAGCTGGGAGCGAACCAAGAATGACACTCTTACCGAGAATGTCATTCAGGATGAGATTATGTTGTCTCAATTGATCGATCAAATCGATCATCTGAAGAACATGCGGGCTAACAGCTTGCCCCTCATCCAATCGCGCATGGAATAGTTCTATTGTGACCTTGTGAACAACAACTTGTTCTTGGTTCTCAAACGATTGTCTTAATCGAATCATCATATTATACGCATCTGACATGCCATAATATTGTTTCTTGAGTCCTTGTGAAAGCGAACTTAAGATGTATGATTTAAATTTTAAATCATCATCCTTCCAAGCTTGGAAGACTTCGCGTTCTTCCGGTGTAGCGTCCCCTGCCACAGCAAGGAGCAGTGGACCCTCAAGAACATATCCCAAATTCTCGGAATCGAGGACAATCCTCAAATCCAAATCCCAATCGGTGAATTTATCAGCGCCTTTAAGTTTGTTCGCATCAAGCATACGCGCAAACTGATTAGTGGATGGTGCCGCCATCGCAAATCTATCATATAGATCACGAAAAATGGTTAGCAGAAAATAAACAGTTTCATATAATATCATAAGCATAAACTAGATCATAGATTTTTAATCTAAAAATGCCTCTCCAACTAAATCATGTAATAATGTAATCCTCAAACAGAATACAAAGATTTAATAATTAAATTAAATACTAATAGTGAAAAATGGATCCCGTGAATATATTTCAGCTCACAGCATAGGCACGGTCTCGCCTACGTATATTCATCAGGTAGACAACTCATTTGTCAATCACTCACTAGTGACTCCTGGGTTTCCGGTCCTGGTCGTTTCTCGTTGTGACTGCTAAGGCAGGCCCACAAGGAGACGTACAAAGTTTAAACTCGTCAATGATAAACTCAAGCTACTTGCGTAACCCTGACAGCTAGGGCACGTTCAGGATTTGCGCTTTCGCTTGAATTTATCTAGTATCAGATATACATCCGGTATAAATAAATCTTTATCGGCTACACCCTCACAGCAGAGGCACGGTCTCGGATGTAGTCACAGAGAAATATTCATAAATCGTATTGACAAGACGGACCATATAACATGCATCAAATACATAATTACATTTAAACCTTATTAATTAGGGATTTTCCGCTAAGTGTCATACACCATAAATCTAATCAAATTAGAATAAAACATGCATGTATAAAGGTAAGAAAACATGATTAAACATTGAATTTAAAGGGCTAATCATATTAGGGAGCCTAGAATCATACTCGCTCTGATACCATTTTGAAGGGGTTTTAGGGCAGAAATCTGGTAACGCAGCGGAACAGTGGAAAATCAAAATTTTCAGATTTCAAAATTTTTTCTCGGATTAATTAAATAAACTTATTTATTTAATTACCCAATTTTCAAATTATAAAATATTACACAAGAAATCATATTTCTAGGTAATTACCAAATTTCCCCAAAATTTTGCATTTTGTTCATTTTAGTCCTAAATTGTCAGAAATTTTTTTGGATGATTCTAAATCATTACTTATATGAATCTAACATGTCTTACACATTTAAATTCAAATTGCAACAAACATTCCCAAAATTTCATGCGTTGTCCGAGAGCCTCATTTGGTGGCATAATGTGCATTTTGTACTTTACATGTTCAAAACACATCAAGATGATATCCAATCAACATAAGATCTTATATGTATCATATACACATCCATAAACACAACATAAATGAAAATCTCCAAATTTGGAAGTGGTCTTAAACCCTAATTTTTCAATTTCATCAAATTAGACAAATTAGACCAAATTGGTTAAATCCAACACTTCAATCATGTTTCTTCCACACCAATCAAGCCTCACCACAATGAAACAACTATATAGAAAATCTAGGTCATTTAAGAGTGGGTCAATAACTCTAAAATGACAACATGTTTCTAAAAACATCAAAAGAATGCTTGTTAACATATTAGAAGCATTCTTTGATCCTTATACATGCTCAACACAATTCAAAACTTCCATCCTCCAAAAATACATAGAATAATGAATAGAAAAACATAAGAACATCACAAGATAAAGCCCACAACAAGAGGAACATTTTTCTCTCTAATGGTAAGTTGGAAATACTTACTAAATTCCAAGCTTTTCTTTGTTTTTGCTTTTCTTTATCTCAAGCTTCTATGTCTTCTTTCAATGGAGTTTTAGGTGAGTGTTTTTAAGTTAATAAAACCCTAAATGAAAACAAAACAATTTATACCAAAACTTTTAGCCCTTGGCCGAAAATTATATATGGCAAAATATCATGATATTTGTTTTTGTTTCATTTAATTACAACTTGTCCACTTGGTAAATTGATCATTACACCTTTAATGAATAATTCAAACAAGTCAACAATTGCAACTATGTCATTAAATAAAATATCATAACCTTAAAATATTTATACTTTAATTAATTTAATCATTTAACTATTAAATAAATAATTAATTAATTAAATACAAATATATTAAATATATGTATTATATTTACAATAAATATCAAATACATATATATTTATGATATTAGTCAAATTTCTCAATTTGACAATTAATTAATGTGTATTTGATAAAATCTAACATTAAATACAAATACATAAAAATTAAGAAATGACTATCGGGTCCATACACATTTATTTTGCGTTTAACCTTTAAACGACTTTATAAATAATCAATATTATTTATAAATATTGCCATAGTGCTCTACGAGTATATTTCATTAATGAGACTCTCTAGATTCATGCATATCCGTCACGGAATCCAATTTCGTGTCCATAATTTGTCCACCCGTAAATTATGACGATCACAGATAAACTCGCTGAATCATACAGGTCGAGGTCATGGAAAATGTATAATTCCTCCGTCACAGGTATTCAGATATATCCAGAGATATAGATGTAAACGTCAAATCTCTATGGGGATTATCCCGTCAACTTCTCTATTAGCAATCTCAAAAAGAACATTTAGAACGGCTTCTAAACTGTACCACGGGCCCATGGTTTTTATCTGATTGCTAATCAAATAGACTACCTATGCTCTGTACACAGAACTGACGAATCCTATCTCGACACACACAGGACACCCTGAGGATCTATCTACACCCAACGAACAAGCGGAGGTCTGATCTTAATAGATCAGTGACGTGACTGCCATCTAAGAATCACAAGTGCTACTCAACCTGAGAAGGTTCTTATTGACGTTGATGTACCATCCATTAAGAATCTTCGGTGAGTCATTCAATGTTTATCCGCTATAAACACCTACACGTTTATACTAGTCTCCAAGACTTATGGTTCATTGAGAAGCCATTGGAATCATATATTCTAGTATACGACATGTACCGGTCTCAACGAGTTTACTTTACTGACCAAGTAGTGTAAACCTTGACCAGGAACTGTATGAGAATGAAAACGTCATGATGCTACTCAATGTCAGTTGCGACGCTTTTACAACAGCACCATGATTAGTCATTCTAAGGTCATTACTTCTTTACCATATTAAAAGATACATTTTATTATAGAAACTACATGTATTATTCATAATAATAACATTTTACAGTAGTATTATCAAAGAAATACAACCGGGAATTGGCGCTCTGAGCACCAACCCCAACAAATGGTCCTATCAGATTCGCCTCTGCCAAAGGTTTTGAGATGATTCCCAAAACTTGACTCCCTCATTCATGTACGGCCCTTGAAACGCACCCCATTAGTCCAAGATTGCCACCGCCATATACTATATGCATATTCCTTTCAGCTATAACTCCACCCAATTCGTGTGCTGCCTCAACGAACTCTGGCTTAGAACCAACACTAGTACCGCAAAACACACAGATGTTTACAACTCGTCTTCTTGAAGTTGATTCCATTTTTTTATGTATTTATTTCTCAACTCTGGATGTTTTCAAGAGTGCAATGACGAGTTCAATTTATAGAACCTGAAAAGGGTGAGTAATAATAGCACTAGTACCTGTCAAATGACAATTATTAACTAAACAGTAAAATAAATCGTGAAAATAAAAATGTCTGGATCCTGTCGGAGAAAATAAAAGAAAATACCAAAACAAATCACAATTATTAGTTAAAGACAAAGAGATAATAGTATTTACAAGAAATAACGACTTGATTGACATCTATGTGTCAAGGACAAGCTTCCCATCCAATTTTCTTATAAATTTACAAACAGGGTCTTTTAAAGTCAGATTCCCGAGACTTAATTGTTGCATTTCTTTTCGAAACTATGCATGTAACATGTGAATTGCGTGATGCCCATATCCACTGGAATGTGTCTCAAGAGTCAATGATATGTCATCCAAAGACTCCTTACTCATGCCATCCCTAATGAATTTAATTTTATCTCCACGGTTATCATACATCATTCCTAAAGAATGATAACGAGTATTACATGTCATGCGTGCACATTTGTAGCAAACTCTTAATATTTTAGCTCTTCTTTTCTTAGCATATGTGTTTCTTCCTTTGATCATCAGAAGCCTCATTCGTTCAAAGTGAGCTTTGTAGACTTTCATCAGAGAGTTTTGAGGGAGAGAAGGAAAATGCTTGTGAAGATTTACGAGAACGTCTTCCATTCTGAAACGCGACTTTACCTACAAAAATTAAACACATACAAATAAAACACACAAATTCTCAATATATACACAAATTACATGGGTTGCCTCCCTGCTAGCGCTAAGTTTAACGTCGTCAGCTAGATATGACTACCCGAACGTTAGGCTGGATATGAAAGTGTGACACTTTCTTTTTGTCGCTCCAATGATTCTCCCCAGTAGTGCTTGACACACTTGCTTTTAACTTTGAAGGTTTTATTAGAGTTGGGATCATGTAACTCAACGATCTTATCTGGTAAAACTTGGGTGATTAAGAATGGACCTGACCACCGTGATTTTAACCTCCCAGGGAAAAATTTCAACCCTGATTTGCTGAACAATACCCGCTACCTCGATTCCAGTTGTATACGCACTAACTTCTCATCATGTCTCTTCTTGGCATTTTCTTTGTACAGTTTGGAATTCTCGAAAGGTTGTATGTGAAATTCCTCCAATTCATTGAGTTGGTGGAGCATTGTCTCTTCAGTTGCTTGCAGATCAAGATTTAACTTCTTTAGTGCGCAGTACACTTTATCTTCAAGCTCCACAGGCAGATTGCATGCTTTAAGTTTGTCAGTGGAACTTTGCATTTCATCAGAGTTCTGGATGGTGCTATCTCTCACATCAAGTCTGAAACATTCCTCATTATTTTCATCATTTGGGAATTCCATGGCTTTGAAAACATTGAATGTCACTTCTTGGTCCTGTACCCTCATGGTTAGTTCACATTTTTATACATCAATAATGGTTCGACCTGTAGCCAAGAATGGTCTCCCGAGGATGATGGGCACGTCTTCATCTTCCTCCATATCAAGGATAATAAAGTCTGCTGGGAGGATGAGTTTGTCGACTTTGACCAGCACATCTTCAACTACACCTCTCGAAAATGTGAGCGATCTATCAATAAGTTGCAGAGAGACTGAGGTGGGCATTACTTCTCCAATTTTCAGTTTCCTGTAAATAGAAAAAGACATCAAGTTAACACTAGCACCTAAATCACACAAAGCTTTACCAAAGTTATGTTCTCTTATGGTGCAAGGGATAGTGAAACTGCCAGAATCTTTCAACTTTTGGGGAAGCTTCATCTGAATGATGGCGCTGCATTCTTCCGTCAATGCTACTGTTTTGTAATCTCTCAATCTTCATTTTCATGAAAGAATATTTTTCATGAATTTGACATAGCTGGGCATTTATTCCAACGCTTCTGCAAAGGGAATATTGATATGCGGCTTTTTAAAGATCTCCAGGAATCGAGAAAACTGCTTGTCTAGTTTGTTTTTCTGGAGACGTTGTGGAAAAGGTGGAGATGGAGTGAAATTTTCTCGATCATTTAGTTTTGCTTCTCTTTCCTCAATCTGTGGATCTGCTTTGCTGCTTTCTTTCGGAAATTCCTCAGTGGATGCCTTGATTCCAACATCTTTGTTGATCTCAGTACCGCTTTTCAAAGTGATGGCATGACATTACTCATTCCCCATGTTCCTTGATTTGACTCTGTGTTACTAGGAAGGTTACGTTGCGGTCTGTAACTCTGAGCATTGGTCAGTTGTCCCAATTGATTCTCCAGTGCCTTCAAAGATGCTGCTTGGCTTTGAATCAATGTCGCTTGGGATTGAAACATAGCATCATATGTTGCTTGTTGCTTTTTCAACATGGCAAACACTTCTGCTATTCATGGTTCCTTTTCATACTTCTGGCCTTTGTTATGCTGTTGGAATTCGGGTGGTGGATTGTTCATTTACCCTGAATTGTTGCTCCTTGCAAAATTAGAATGATTCCTCCAACCTGGGTTGTAGGTATTGGAATATGGATTGTTTCCATGTCTGTTGAAATTGTTGACATAATTCACTGTCTCATCATGTTGGTTTGCCTCTGGTGCTCCTCCATATGGTGAACTTGTGGATACATCATCAACCTTCATGTTAAGAGTATCCAGACTTTTGTAAATCTAATCTGGCTTGGCACTTAATGCTGTGTTGGCTCCAACTTCATAACTTCATGCTATTCTTTGGATCATGCTTCTTTCTGTTGGCCATAAAGAATTGTTGTTGGCCATTTTTTCAATTAAGTCTCAGGCCTGATCTTCTTCTTTTGCCATTAAAGCTCCTCAAGCAGTAGCATCAATTGTGCTTTTCATTAGTCCAAAAAGTCCATTATAGAAGGTTTGGACTTGTAGCCACTTTACAATCTCATAGTGTGGATATTTTCTGAGCAATTCCTTGTATCTTTCCCAAGCTTCGCAGAGGGATTCTGAATCATGTTGCACAAATGATGTTATGTCATTCCTCAGCTTTACAGTTCTGGCTGGGGGAAAATACTTTGCAAGGAATTTGGTGGCTAGAGTGTTCCAAGTTGTGATGGAACCTGTTAGTAGTGAATGTAGCCAAGTCTTAGCTTTGTCTTTCAAGGAATATGGAAACACACTCAGTCTCATTGCTTCTTCTACCGCTCGGTTGTAATTGAATGTGTCGCAAACTTCTAGGAAGGTGCTGATGTGGGCATTAATTTTCAGTTCCTCCAAACTGAACTGACTGTTGTATCATATGAATGCATGTTTTGATGTCACACGTATTTGCTGGTAAGAGAGGAAGTACAATGCATGAAATGAAGCCGTCAACCACCAGAATAGTTCTGTCTCGAATGGGAATTGGTGGTGCAACTTCCAAAGGTTCAGGTTCCATATTGATCAGTGCTTCTTGGCCTTCTCGCCTTTCCCTTCTCAACTTTCTGATTGTTCTTTCAATCTATAGGTCAAGCGGACAGATTTCAAAGCTTCTGGTTCTTCTCATGTAGTGTCTGCGAACCTGAAACACAAGAAAACAGAAATAATAAGTAAAAACAAATTAGACACAATTAAAAATATCTAACCTCAAAATTAATAATGAAAGATAAATAAGTCCCCGGCAACGGTGCCAAAAACTTGTTCGGTGAAATCACTCAAGTTACACAAGCGCACGTATCGCTCAAGTAGTATAAAATGTATCGATCTCACGAAGACTTAATACCTTAGCTATTAATTTATGACGTTAAATATTTAGAAGTACCTAATAGATTGATTTGTTGATTGGATGGTGATTTTTACTAAAGATGAGTAAATAAAACAGTGCGAATGTAAATTAAAGGAAAATTCAATGTTATAGAACTATCTAGGGTTGTGAATCCTTCCAATATCTTTTAAAGATGAAGTGGTTGTCTCATGTTTGTGCAATATATCGGTTTATTAACCTGGAACACGAAAATATGCAAAAGCCTCTATCGATGGTCAGATGCAAACACCCAAATAACCCAATTGATCATATGTCTATGCTAACCAAGTTACCTGAATTCATTAAGATTAAGTTCCAATTGTGGCTACCCCTGCCCGACAGGTATATGTCTATCTTAGAAGGAAATCTATTAAGGGGTATCTAATCCTTAAGGGATATCGTGGGCAATTAAGTCTAAGGATGCAACCTAAAATTCCTTCGCCAAGTTTATTTTAAGTTTACCACATCAATCTTATTAATGGCTAGTTAACAAGAAGCATTAAACTTAAGACTTAATAAATAAACCTTTATATTACCCGGAACATGAAATAACCCCTTATAAACCGGTGATATTGGAATTCATCACAACCCCAGATATGGTATTTAGTTACAACACATATCTAGGACTAATAAAAGCTTAAATAAAGTAAATGATATAAAGTAAAACTTGGAAATTAAAAAAGATAAATAAAGCAATAAAGAAAATGCTGGGTTAGAGGATCCACTTTTATTACTTCTAATTTAGATATCTTCCTTATTATAATATATAAATTTTGCATGACATTACCAACCAACCATATAGGCGGTATCTTAATTAAGTCAAATTTATGATTAATTCCAACCGACCATAAAAGCGGTATCCAATTTAGTCAGGTTAAAATCAATTTAATTAAGTCCAACCGACCATAAAGGCGGTATCCCATTAAGTCAGGTTTTAAATAGTTTATATATTATAATTAAGGGATATTAATCTAAATAATAGTAATAAAAGCTTAACCTTTCACCCCAGCAGAGGGGAGTTATCTCCTCATACTGAAAGTTAAATAGAGACTGAAAAGTAAAATAAAGAAAGAAGTATTGCGTAAAATAAAAAATTAAATACAGAAAGCTGTAAATAAAAAAACAAGATATAATCTTCTTAGTATTCTTAAGGAAATCCCCAGAAGAAGGTATGAATTGGAATTCTGATTTCGGCCTCAATTTATAGGCAAATTTTGGTCATGCGCGTCACGACGCGCTGTTGATTCGTGCCACATGTCTCCGGCTTCATGAGATACTGACACGTGTACGCGTTTTCCATCCGTAGTTGAATTATTGGCTCGACGTCACGACGTAGAAGGTTGTGCATGTCGCGATACTGACGTCAGCAATGACGTGTAATGTCGGCAGCATGGGATGATGACACGTGTCCACGTATGATAGCAAGATTGTTGTGATGTTGACACGTGGCAGACGCATGTTAGCAAGTGCGTATGATAGCAAGGTCCTCTGATGTTGACATGTGTCCAGTGCATGTTAGCGGTCGCGAGGCAGAAGGGTTGCGCGTCGCGACACCCAAATGATGATTTTGCCTTTTTTTTTTTTTTTCTTCTGTTTTTCGCTGTTTTGGCCCCGATTTTATTCCAGGGAGCCTTGAAACCTTATTTATCTACATAATACACAAAACACATCAAAATATTCACAAATCTCAATAAACTATACAAAATATTAAGTAAAAGGGATGGTAAATACTGATATATTTACCGCTTATCAGTGAGCTATTGAGTCTAAGGCTGAAACCTATAATCCCTTTTCCAAGTTCATTTTAAGTTTACCACATCAATCGTATTGTTGATCAGACAACAAGAAGCATTAAGCTTAAGATTCAATAAACAAGCCTAAAGCATCACACATAATATAATTAAATCAATTATTAAACTCGTGAATATTGTGTTTCATCACTTCCCTAGATTAAAAATAAAATGCTAGGGTTAGGGGATCTACCTTTACTATTTCAAATCTAGAAATCTCCCTTATTATAATATATGAATTTGCATTATATTACAAATCGACCATATAGGCGGTATCCTGATTAAGTCATTTGATAATTAATTCCAACCGACCATAAATGCAGTATCCAATTAAGTCAGGTTAAAATCAATTTAATTAAGTCCAACCGACCATAAAGGCGGTATCCTGATTAAGTCGGGTTTTAAGATAATTTATATATTATAATTTAAGGGAGATTAATCTAAATAATCATAATAAAAGTTTCACCATTCCCCCAGCGGAAATTAACTACAAAACATAAAAGAAATATAAAGTAAATAAACTACTATTACTACTAGAAATAAAAATACATAATTAAAATACTAAAAATAAATAGAAACAAGATACAATCCTTAGATCCTTATTAAGAACCTTAAGGAAAATATCATTACTACTACTAAAAATAAAAATATATATAAATATATACAAACAAGATACAATCCTCAGTTCCTCATTAGAAACCTTAAGGAAAGTATGAATTTGGAAAATGAAATCAGCTTCAATTTATAGGCAAATTTTGGCCTTGCGCGTCGCGACGCGCCGTTGAATCTTGACACGTGTATGCGACTTTGACGAGATGATGACACATGGCACGCGGCTGTCGACAGCTGAATTATTGGCTGGTGTCGCGACGCGTGAAGGCTTAGCGTCGCGACGCCGATGTCATGTTGATGCAAGGAATGACACGTGTCGGCATGCTGAATTATTGTGCTGACGTCATGATGATGTGGTGATGACGCAAGTGCTGGTGTGGCAATGACGTGGTGATGACAAGTGTCGGCAGAATAGTAATTGAGGCTGACGTCATGATGACAAGTGTCGGTAGCATAGTAACTCAGGAGCGTCGCGATGTAGAGTGTGTGCGCGTCGCGACGTGAAATTCCAATTTTGCCATTTTTATTCGTTTTTCACCGTTTTAGCCCCAAGTTGATTCCATTGAGTCCCAAAATTTTATTTATCTGCAAAACACATCAAAACATTCATAAAACCCAAGAAAGCATACAAAATATTAGGTCAAAGGGGCAGTAAATGGTGATATATTTTCCGCTCATCAGTCCGGGGTCGATCCAAAATGAATAAATTTAATAAGATAAAATAAGAATTCAACTAATAAAATAAAAATAATAAAATAAAATAATATGGTTAGGGGATCCACTCTTGATATTTCAAGTATAAAATAATTTTTACTTTTTATAAATATAAATATAAATTATTTTTGAATCAATTTTGTTTCATGATTATCAGGTATTAATTATGCCAACACTTGTAATCTATCATGTTGATAATTAGTCATGCCAATGTACTAAATATGCCAAAACATGTGGAACCGTATTGTCTATAACTAATCCAGATTTTTAATAATCTACTCTCTCATATTTATGGGATTCAAGTATTATCTGTGCTAATCGGGGATTGTCTACAATTAGTCAAGAGTCCTATTAAATTGGAAAGAATACGAATTTATCTAGGAAATAATCACAATTTATAAAATATAATATAAATAAAAATCACCTATATTTTCATACCACTAGCTTCACAATTTACCTCTAACATGATACAAATTAGCAGAACAAGATATAAATAATGTTGGGGTTTTAGGCGGCAATTCCGGGTAAACGCAGCGGAACGCAGAAAATCAAAATTTTCCGATTTCAATAATTTTCTTGGGTAATTAAAATAAAATAATTTATTTTAATTACTCAATACTTAAAAACTGAAATTTTTACCAAAAAAATCAGATTTTTTTATTAATTGCCATTTAGCCCCGAAACTTGTATTTTTATCATTTTAGTCCAAAATTGTCAAAATTAATTTTAATTGATTCCAAATCAATCCCAAAATGATTTATACAAATCTTATACATGAAAATACAAATTACAATTCAAGAAAACAAATTTTCCCCAAATTACCGAGAGGTCCCTTAATTTTCCAGGATTTGTAATTTAGTCATTTTTAGTTCAAAACATGTCAAGATCAAATTCAATCAATCCCAAATTTAATATACATCATATATACATCAAATTACATCACTTATATGAAAAGCCCAAAATTTGGAAATGGTTATGAACCCTAATTTTACAATTTCCATAAATTGACAAAATTACACCAAATTGAACAAATTCTATGCCTTAATCCAATCCTTACCATACCAAACAAGTCTCACCAGCATGGAAAACTCAAGAATAATTCTAATTCATTTATGAATGGCTAAGTAACTCTAGAATGACAACAAAATTATCAAATAATAAAAAAGTAAGCTTAATATCATTTAATAAGCTTCCTTTACAAAATACACATGCTAACACCTTTCATTCATGCTTCAAACAAATTTATTACAAACCCAAGAAAATAGAGAAAATATGGCAACATCATATGTTGAAGTCTAAAGGCATAGAAATAATTTTCAAATAAAGAAAAATATGAAATTACCTTAATTTTCAAAGCTTTATTCACAATTCACCTTTAGCACTTTGATTTTTCTTTCAACTTCTTTTTTTTTTTGTAATCTATTTTTGAAGCCAAAAGTGAAGCAAAATGAAAAACTCAAAGCTTAAAAAATCAGGGCTTGACCGACTCTACGGGGGCAAAATGGGAATTTTGATTTTTCAAATTTAATCAATATTAAATATGCCAAAAATCAAGTTGTCAACCATTTTAATTAATATATGCACAAGTGTACCAATTAAATTTTGCCATATTAAAGTGAAAATATATTTATATTTAATTGATCTAATTATTTAACAATTAGATAATTAGATAATTACAAATATAAATATAAATATCCAAATATATGTATAATATTTACATTAAATATTCCATAATACATATATTTGTGACAAGTGTCATATTTGACAATTAATTAATGTGAATTTAATAAAATCAAGTATTTAAATCAAATACACATTAATTAGGAGATAGCCGGAAAGAACCCTTAAAGCGTGTATTTATCATTTAACTGTTAAACGATCTATAAATAATCAATATTATTTATAATGGTTGCCCTAGTGCTTTACGAGTATGTTTCATTAGTGAGACTCTCTAGGTTCAGACATATCCGTTATGAAATCCGATTTCGTGTCCATAATCTACACACCCGTAAATTATGATGAACACGAATAAACTCTATGAACCGTACAGGTCGACGTCACTGTATACGTATAATCTTTCCGTCACTGATATCTGAATTATCTCATAGATATAGATATAAACGTCAAATCTCTATAGGTATAATACTGTCGACGATTCTATTAGCAATCTCTTAATAACACAGAACTCACTTCTAAAGTGTACCACGAGCCCATGGATTTAACAGATTGCTAATCCCATAATGGATACATATGATATGTACACATAACTGACAGATCCTATCTTGATACGCACATGATATCCTGAAGATCAGTCCACACCCAACGAACATGCGGATGTTTAATCTAAATAGATCGGTGACGTGACTGCCATCAAAGTGTGGAGGATACCTCATACATCTACAGCGGTACCTCAAGTCGAAGGATCATTATGCTCACTCAACCCGAGAAGATTCTTATTGATTTTGGTGTACCATCTATTAAGAATCTTTGGTGAGTCATTCAGTGTTTATCCGATATAAACACCTATGTATCTATACGAGTCTCCCGAGACTCATGGTTCATTGAGAAACCATTGGAATCCAATATTCCAATATATAACACGTACCAGTCTCAGCGGATTTACTTACTGACCAAGTAATTGCAAACCTTGACCAGGAACAGTTAAAGAATGATACTGTTATGATATTGCTCAATATCAGTTGCGACATTTTTACAACTGTATCATAACCAATCACTCTATGGTCATTTACGTCTTTATCATATAAGAAAATAATTCATATTATAGAAACTGTTTATTTTATTAATTAATAAAATACTTGAAATAGTATTTACAGGAAATACATAAGAAATTGGCGCTCAGAGCACCAACCCTAACAAATAAAACCACTTATAATTTTATTAAGAAGAGAAAAATAAATAACAAACGAAAAAATACACACAAGAGCCCATCTTGAGACTTTGTGGGAATTTTTTCTGCCTAGGTGTTGAGCACCTCTTGTGCAAATTACAAGCTGTGAAAATTGCACCTCTTGTGCAATTGTCGAAGTCTACTTCCCAAATTTTGTCGTATGGCTTGGTTCAAGCCTGGCCTATTCTTTTGTTACACGCTCGTTCCGCATCTTCTTTAAAACGATTTAAAGTTCTAACACTCCCCGCGGTAGAGCAATATCTGTAGGAGTTGACGACTTTGATGACTTCTTTCGCATTCAAAACCTTCACTCCTTGTATATATGCCCATCCTCTTTTTGATGAAATTTGGACGGGGCTTCATGTTAGACCTTTTTCATCCCCTCAGACCGCTTTATATAATTGTCTTTCTTTTACTTCCTCCAAGTATCCTTCAGTCGCCAATTCCAGGCCTAAATGGGCAGTCATATTCAAGAAATATTTTGTAGCTCGTCTGAGCAAGAAAAAAAAAAGCTCTCCATCTTTTGTTTCGTTCTCTTCTGGCTCTGAATATGATAATAAGTCATTGATTCTCTGTCCTCCGACTAAGGTAAAATATTTTTATTTTTATTTTCATTTTTTAAATAATGTGTTGTCCTACCATTGTGCAGGTTCCCATTACCGAGGTGGTTTCTACAGCTGGACTAGTTCGTGTCGAGGGTGTTCCTCAGACTGAGACTCTACTCATCATTCAACATCGTCTGAGGCTAAAGAAACTGTTGATGGTTGATTTTCGTCTCAGGGCAAAATGGGAATTTCACCCCGCGACGATCCTCCACCAACAGTGAATTTGTTTGGTTATGGGGAAAACCAAAGACAAACTTGATGAAAAATGGAAAAGCATGCAGATCTACACAGGTAGCTAACGTGGTTCGGCGGATGTGATCCAGCCTACGTCCACGGGCACAAAACAAGCGATATTTTATTAGAAAAACGGGTGCTCGGTCGACCGAAATGTGGTCGGCCAGGGCTAAGCCGAGCACTTTGTTCATGCTTTACAAAGGGTTTTCTTCTTCTCTTTCCTCTCTCCTACTTATTACAAAGAAAGTACTCTATTCTTTCTTCTTTCAACAGAAAAAACCAATTCTCTCTCTTCTTCCCTTTCAAATCCCAGCCCCCCTCTCCTTTCTTTTACACACAAATTCTCTTCTATTTTATACTAATCCAGAGTCGGTTACTGTTCCCTACATTTTGTAGATTTCTTCCACGTGAACTCCATGCATTGAGTAAACCCTTTTTCCAATGTTTGTCATCACCGAAAGCGCTCTGACCGTCTGACATCCATCATTTATCTTTGACTTTCACTACTTCCCGCATGCTCTTGTCATAAATAATGGTCTGACGAGCTTCTTCGGGTTTTGACACGTATCTTGAGGTGTCAAGATATTTACTTTCTCTGTAACCTTCTGTCGGTGAAGAATAGCTCGGCCAATTTATCTATTATGCCTATTTGATCGGCTTGTAAATCTGTCTCCCATTATACCGAGCCGAACTTTATTCATGCCGACCTAATGATTTCGTACTGACACCTTATAAACAGGAAATTCCGTTCTTGTGTTTTTTGTTTCTTATGTGCTATTTTTCCCATCAACAGAAACTATAAGTCCAGTTACCGAGGCAACCGCTCAAGATACTTCATTTGATTTAGTCATAAGGAGTCGTTGTGGTTCTCTTGTAGAGGAGATCCAATAAGATTATCCCCCTTTTTTTTTCACCACCCTTTTGCGATCTCTGACCATCATCATCCAAAACCATGATGAAGATCCAGGGTGGCTCTACCTCCAACCCCTTATTCGCCATCTAGCACGTAGGTGGGTGGATGGCTGCTGGGCCTAAAGGCACTTTAAGAGATTAGGTCGATATTTTTAATCAGGCCTAGCTTAGGGTTTTAGAGAGGGTTAGGTCTTACATTAATTATGAGATTGCCAAAGAAATTCTTGAGGAGCTTGAGGTGGTCAAAATTTCAGACTCTTCTGATTCCTTTGATTCTTCGACTAATTCTTCAAAGACCAACGTGCCTGCTTGCCTACTGCAGTTCCTCTTCCTCATCAACACCGCCCGAAAGCCCTCGAATTTTTATCTGGCCAGAGGTACACATCCTCAATCTTCTCCATGGGGCAGTCGGCCTGCATCTCCCTCTTCCCAAGCTGATGAGCCGTCATCGTCTACTATAGCTCCTGTTTGAATGGCTCCTTCAATAGATGTGCCATTGTCATCCGTCCCAACTCATGAGGCTATAAGTAACATTGCTTTTTTCTCCATTTTTTTGATGTGGCGTTTGATTCTAGTTATTTCTTTTTTTACAGGATCCCGATATCATTCTACAGTCCATCCATGATGACTTGGCTGCTTGGGATCGCCTCAAGTCCGGGTTAGGCTATTATCATTTCACTCTAATCTCTTTTATCTTCTTTTAAGGATTGAGATTTAACCAAGATACAATGACTATTGGATTTATCTTGGCTAAATTATAACCCTCAAAAGGAGATAAAAGAGATAAAATAAAAAGATGATAGTCATTCCCTAAGTCCACCCCTCATTCTCGGCCCAAACCTTCAACTCACTTCGGCTCATACATGGAAGCCTTAAATGAGGTCCTTCATAAATACCCAACCTTTATGTGTCTGGACATCAGTTAGGCTATTTTGTTGTCCAACCTAGCACAACTAAAGCCTATGTTGGAAGAACTGACGAAACTTCTATTTTTGTTCACCTTGTAGATTCACGTGTCAAACCAATTCTTCCTTCAAGAAATCCAAAATGAAGTCTAATATCTCCTTACTCGCTACCAACGACATCAGAGCCAAAAGATAAATCTTCGTTCTTCATTTTTGAAGAGAGATGACATGGTTCAGTCTATTGAAAGGAGACAGGCTTCCTTGAGAGGACATACCCCCCGGAGGAATATAGAGATGTGACTTAACACACCATCATTTTTTTTTATCATGTACAATTAGGACGTATGATCGTCTCATGATATCCTCCATTGTAGATTTTCTGAAGTGATGATATGTTAAGAGAATTCGTCTGCAGGTGCGGAGAGGCGGGCCAATGGTAGGAATGATATTTTATTTTTTTATTTAAAGAAAAAATCAAATAAGATATTGCTTTTCTACATTTTAGCAAATAAAGATATATCATTATAACAATTTATCAAAGATGTCCCATTGATTTGTTTTTGAAAAACACAAACCTTCACTTTTCACTTTTGAAGGCTTGGACCAAGGTGCGCACAACGTTAACCCATGCTTCAAAAAATTGTCCAGATAGCTAATTTGATGTAAATGAAATGTTATGAAAACACGATCACTCTAGGAAGTATTTGAGGAAAAACCGAAATTCGTATTATTACCACAAGAATAATACACAAGTTTTTACACAAAGAAAAACTCACAAAACCTCACACACTTCTCTCTACAATTTACACTCTCACTTGGGATACAATTAATGGACTTAGAAGCACTCATTTTATAGTTGGCAAACCGCGTGAACAGTGCCACGCGGTTTGCCTACTCTCTGCCAGCTTCTCCTTTTGCTTTCGGTGGAGAAG